>QKQZ01007749.1:0-88384 GCA_003595255.1 Solenopsis fugax | reverse complement strand
TTTATATTCAAGTTGAATTATTATTCATATGAGCCTTAATTTTTATTTGTTCTTTAATTTTTAGATATATTATTTCATGAATATGATTTGAATACTCAGTTATTTCAATTAAAGTTTCAAAAATTTTTATACTTTTATATATGACAAAGCAAAAATAATTATAATTAAAATAAACGCAACGGAGACAAAGGCATAATTACTTCTACAATAGAATAATTAGATATAAAACGCAAGTTTATTTTCCTGTCTCGATGGAAATTGTAAAAATACCTATTGTAAAGATGCGGGAGTATCTAGGACGATCCATTATCGCTATATTATTGTTATTAACCATCATTAAATTTGCACGTTAATTTAAGTCGAGAGTACAAACGTTATCAGTTAGCGGCGAGAAAGTATCGATTACAGTCGTGTAGAACCATAATCAAACGCTAATATCATCTATTATCGACATTTGACTTTTTCTCTACATATAATGTTTTCTTTTTGTTCTACATTGCGCGAAATTTTTCATTTTACGAATTTCTCAACTAGCCTCCATATACTCTCGATATTAAGATATAATTTTTAATAGAATTTTTATTCGAGACTATTTACTAACAAATTTTATGCAAATTGATCGAACGCATGTTAATAATGTTTTTTTGCTAGAAAAGAAAGAAAGATCAAATCTAAATTTCATTGCCTTCGAATTTATAAAAGAATTCATTCCTTTTATTTATTAATTATGTATTGCTTACCTATTATTTATTTTTACTGAATCTTACGTTTTTAAAATAGTATACTTAAATAATTTAGGTGTATTCAATAGCATTTCGATTATTTAAAGTTAGAGCAACCGATATTATTCAGCCTAATCATTGTATATGTTCGAGAGCATACTTTCCTGGAAGCGAATACGGATTATACGCCCTTATCGGATATAGGATCTCCGATGTATGAATTATACATCCCGTAATGGCAAGTTACGTCTGGGTCACTGCCACTTGTCGAGAAAGAAAGCTTACTCTGCTCCTTTCTCTCCTTTTTCTCCATTTTCTCATTTTCACTCGTCCGTCGGCGAAACGGTAGTTCGATCGTTTGCTTGTTTCCGCAAGATTGCCTCGTCCTTTGTCCGCGAGCGAATAGGCCTAATAAAGCCCTGATTATAGAGAATTATGTGTAGCCTTGCGTTACGCTGTATCATTTGTTCGTTTGGAATACTTCCCGAAGTTTTATGCAATACATCATCGCATTATTTAATGCGACGCCAATCGTTGCGAAGTTATGCAAAGGCAAACGCTTTCCTCCTTCCTCACGGGGGAAGTTCGTAATTTCATAATAATGGTTACATTGTCTATAAGTAAGGCATTATGTAATGGGAACTGTGCGAAGCGGGAAATTACGCGGAGCCGATTGATACGATTATTGGCGCCGGCAAAATTTTTCTTAGACGATCACGTAATCGATCAAACTTTTTGCAAATTGTGCTTTAATTATCTTAAGAAAACACACTATCTAATCAATCAAATTTACTGAAGTTTTATATTCAATCATTGCACTATTGTTTCACACGTTTCATATATAATAGTATTCATTTTTTTACTGCGAGCTTTTTATTTAAGAAAAGAAATTTTTTAGTTCACAATTATTATGAAAAATTTCTTTTCTCTAGAGCATTTAAGTTTCTCTTCTATATCGAAAAGGCTATGCTTCTGCCTATGAATGAAAAATTACAATATGTACTGACACTTTCCATGAAGGAACCATTTTTTGTCAGTAAAAGAAAGAGAAAATGAAAGCAATCTTCTGAGAACAAATTAATAATGTTATTGGTTTTAGGTCATATGAAATTATAATGTGTTGGTATCTCGCGATTAATTTCTCTACATCAATTTTGTATGACGTGCAATTTCTTTGCCCTATTCTTCTCCTTATAATCTGATATCGATTACTTTATGCATCTAAATGTCATTCAAGCGACATGTTTCTGTTGTAACACATAGAGCATTGATTAAACAGAAAGTTTCGATCGCGTTGTTACGACATAGAAATGCATCGCATGCAAGTGGAATTAGCGCATGAAATTTATCGTTATAATTATTATAATAAGGATATGTCGGGTATCTCTTTCTTCAATTATGTATTTTTTTACTCATTCGAATTTATTCTTTTTTCTAAAAAAATTTCAAAAATTCTATTATTTTTCACAATTTAACATCATGATGTATTCAAATGTCTTGCTAATCCTCGTTATTCAATCAAATCTTAAACTTTTATAAGTTATTAGGACTGATATTTTTTCAAGCAAAAATTAAGTTAGAAAAATCACAGATACAATCAAAAATGTAATTTCTCGAAAAATATTGTCATTTGACATTTTATAAGAATGCTAAGCGCGCGTTAAGCTTTTATACATATGACAAAATTATAGAGAAAGAAAAAGGATACATATGTAACTTGTATATAATTAATTGTTTCTTCAAACGTACTGTCATATTTTTTAATCTTAAATATTAATTGAACCAGCGCAAGAATACACTTTATAAACGAGCCTACCCTTTCGCAGCTGATATACCATCATGTAGGCTCATTTATCATCAGTCCGACTCATAAATACGAAGAATCATCTTCGCAGTAGCCATCGGTGAGTTTTTCGAGTTTAACTAGCGTACACGGAAGCGTAATACTTTTTATTATGATCAGATTGCAGTTGATAGACTACGCGCGCAAGGCATTTGGACACACAGGAAGACATTCGTATTTCATATTTTACGCTACGTTAAACATGAGACCTGTCTTGGATAAAATAATAATTATATCCTATTCTTTTTATTTCAATAAAATTTAGCTTAGGTGATATATCTTGTTCAAATATGATTTATATCATTAAATAATTAATAATATTAACTATTAAATAATTAATAATATTAACTATAGTAAATCATATCTGAACAAAAATTAGATCATATCTGTGACAGAATGACGAGCGAACAATTTCACGAGATGGTTGCTTTAAAGTCAGCGTCGCGCTTGATAAAACGGTCGAGCTCGAGCTCTGATTCTGTTCGCAAAGGTGAGTCCCGTTTGCAACAATCGCTCGAGGCGACGTGACGATCGGCCAGCCGCCCGCGCAAAATCGATTTTGTTTCGATTTTACCGATTGTCTACGTGGCGGCGAAGTGATGCAGAAAGCGTGACACAGTTTTCGACGACTGATGCCCGAGCTGCTTCGGAAATAGAGAGTAGTCGGTCTGTTTCGCACACGGAGATCCAGATAGACTTCCTCCTTAGTCTGCATCCGTGGCGTTTTCACCGGCGAAATTACCTTTCGCCTTCGCCTTTGCGAATCGGAATACACGTACTGCTGCGGTCTTTCGGTAATCAATTAATAATGAGATTCGCATTGAATTTTACTCGCAAAATGTCTAACTCGTTCGAAACCGTATTTTTTGGATCGTACGATAACAAAAATATATATCCTTGTACCTAATAGAATAATGAATTACATACGCGAATTAAAAAAGTAATTGTGTATTTTTTTAGATTCAAATACTTATTAACTAAAAAGGACTTTTAAATATTTAAAAAATCTTCAAGGTATAAGTATAGTGTGTTGAGATATAGTTCAAAAAATTTAATGGAATATACACTAAAAAAAAGTCTGGTTATAACTGCCAATGTGTAGTGAAATAGTATCAATTAAATATTTTGTCAATAGAACCAAAAATTATTTTATTTTACTAAATGTTTAGTAAGTATTATCAAATCTGGTATAAGTTACTAAATATTTAGAAGAGTAAAATTATTTTTGGTTACTTTGACCAAATATTTAATTGATACTATTTCACTATACATTTGGTAGTTATAACCAGTCTTTTTTTTCAGTGTATTATACATTATATTAATAAGGAAGTTTGATGACTAGATTTTTGACAATATTTTATCAACTTTTCCATATTTATAACTCATGTATTTATACCTCTTTTAAAAATTATTTAACATTCAACATGCTTAGATTGTAAAGAACTTTGCGAATATTTATGTCGACAATAATTCCTTATGTTTTTTTAAATAAATTTTTTAATGGTAGTTATGTTTGAACGCAAATGATTATACAGTATCGCGGTAGTAAGCGAATAGTTCAGTCTGCAGGTTCTTTGATCAGCGTAGTTATGACGTGTGTAATAAAAAAGCGACGGTATCTTTCGACCTTGCCGTACGGTACTGCCGTTCTTCGACCGATAAAGACAGGATCGTATTAAGCAGTCAACGACCGGCAGAAAAGCAACCGGGCTAGTTTCGTAAGGCCACACATCGGGCGCCGGTCTCGCCCAATGTCAAGTGCACGCGCCCAAGGTACTCAGGCTTCATCTCGTTTAACGCCGACTTAATGGCCCGCCCGGAGTGCGCGCGATCGTTACGTAAAGAAGATCCGATAGGGTCATTTAACTTTAAACTCAACAAAAGCGTGAAACGAAAAATATATACGCACGAGCATGTATACAAGAGTATGAATAAAGTAATATAAATGTATAATACATATGGAAGAGTTGCCAAATGTGTATTCCGCTTGAGTTATTTTTTTATTATATTCTCCATTTGTAATGTGATGCAACGATATGTTACATGTAATATTGATTGAGATAAGTGCAAAACGTGTACGACCAAATGTTATCAATACACCCTTTAGAGGAATGTGTGCGCGAAAGAACGCGAGTTCTTGTCTCAAAGCAATTAAGTTAATTAATGAAGGCATTCGGTTAGTGCTCCTTTCTCTACGACCTACTAATTAGAAACCTTGGCCTGTACAAATTAGCTCGCCCTGCAGGTCAAGAGGATGCATCGCTCTTGTAATCGCTTGCAAATATGACTGCTTATTACACGTTTGTTAATTGTCAATTCGTACGCTGCATTTTACGAATGATGAAATAGGTCGGATATACAAGCAATATTAAATGTACACGTTATGACGTTTTTATAATGTTTCTTTTTTGCGTTTGTGTTAACAAAAATGTTGTGTTAGGCAAAGATATTGTCGTTGAAAGAAAAAGCATCAATTCTTTTCTTGCGAAAGAAGAAAATAATTAAATAATACATGAGAGATGTTTAGTTCTGGTAAATTACAAATTTTTTTACAAAGTTAAAAGCCGCGATATGTACAGGCGAATACTCGAGGACTAAAATGATTTCCAGTGTGTTATATGGCCAGTATATTTCTTCATTGTGCTGCAACTAGCTTTTGATGTTGTGTCCTTAACGGTTCACGATGAGTTGACGGACAACTTGTGGCGATATATATTGTCGCGACTGAAAAGGTGCTGGCTTGTGAAAGATGTGAATATCGGGAATTTCGCAGAAACGCGTGATTCGAATACTCTATAATTTCTCACAAATCTATTTTTAGAGATGTGTAGGGTGCCCAAGAAGCATTATGCGCTTTCCTTTAACGAACAATAGGGTCGAAGGTTTACGGAAAGTTGTAGTCGAGAGATGTTTATTATTTCAGAGACTTTGCACACGACTGTATTATACAAATATGTTTTTGATGTTTAGATGATAGCTCGGGAAAGTTTTACATCGCACAAACTAGGAAAAACATGTAAATTACGCAAAATTCAAGAAATAATCAACTACGTAAGGAAAGAAAGTTATACAGAAAGTACACAAGGTACTTAACTGATTTTAATGCGAACGCACATAAGCTCTCCAATGCTCGGTATCGTTTTTTACGGTGTAATCGAGTCGGCACCGGAAACAAGAAAAAAAATCCACTAAAGGAAACCTATACCGATCGTTACTTCGCGCACCGTAAATCTGGTCACGATTTAAACGAAGGTAATTGGACTTAATTAATGATTCAATTCAACTGCTACCTTGATTTCTTATTTCCATTCATAATGTGGTACTAAATAGTTAATGAGAGGAAAGTTTGTGTAAATAGCCGCAGTTTATGGAAATTAAGCAAATCATTTATCGGTAACGTGCAACGAAGAATTACATGTTAAAATATATAATATTTTAATATTATATATTATAACATTCTAATATTATAATATATACGTTGTTAATATGACAAGTATCGTAAAAAAATAAGCGTTATAAAAAATGAGTATCGTAAAAAAATTCTTACAAGTCACATTCATAAAAAGTTTGTTTCGTGGATCAATCATTCGACTCCAGAGTGACACGACATGTCAATTTGATGAAGTCGTCAGGTATGTGATAACGCTATTAGCAGAGATAGATTCGCGCATCGACGAAATGCGATGATAGATAGAAACTTGTGAACGTTCGATCTATTATTCCATAATTATTTGCATAAATTGGCTGTTGAAGTAAAAAAACCTGTTTCTATTTACAACGTTATCATGCGAACGCTATTTACACAAATTCTCAAAATAACTAAAAAGTCTCATGATAAATGACAGCATGTACAGTGTTGCTACTTTTTGACAGTGATAAATTATGCTTCATGTAGGTCGAGTGTGTTTATCTTGAAGTTTCTAAAATACGATAATAGCTAATAGCTAAGTTATAAAATTGTTAAAGAAGTTACAAAAATTATCACATGTGAAAGTATAACGTATCATTCATGTTTATAACATGTACATTCATATTTTATAACTGTGCGTATATTGATTAATAATAATTCTTGCCAAAAGCTAACGAATATTTACGTGGTTTCAATTATGAAAAAATTAAAATTCTTCATATACGTATTGTATATAACTTTATATTATAAAATATAGTGATTTGTATATTATTTCTTTTTCTTTTTTATGTTCTTTTATATATTCTTTGTTAAGAATTCTCGCATTGAAATAATTTTTAGATAAAGTACGAAAGATCACATAATTAGATGGTACATGCCCACGAAGACTCTTGCTAGATATAATCCCTTTTGTCATCTTATAGACGTGCGAGTAGTGATCTTTCTTTCTGGCCCTATTATGCCGGGCCCCTTCATTTTCCATTGCGCGACCTTTAACGTGTATCGACTGCACTTGATGTTGGTTAACTGCACAATAATAGCGATTGCAGATATATTGATACAACAACGAGATCTCTTAAGATGATTACTATTAACTACCAACGCGCCGTAGATTAAGTAATACCAATTTAATCATTTATGGTTTTTCATGTTCTGTAAATTGATTTTGTATACTTTATTCGCGCGCGTGCGTGTGTGTGCGTGATACATGAATTTATTAATAAAATATTATTTATAGATTATTATACGGTAGTCTTGATTTAATTGTATTTCATCTTTGAACCTATATAAAACGAGTTTTTTATAATCGTAATAATGAGAAAGATTCTTTTTTAAATAATTTTTTCAAATATTTCTCGTATTCTCTTACAAATTATTATGGGATCAATAAAAAAAACATAAAGATTTATATAATTAATACACTTTGTGGTCGGACGATCTAAAAATGTTATGTACTTCATGAATGTCGAACATGCACTATATTGGCCAAAATTTTTGTTGATCATGCACGACTTACATTTTTTCACGTGATATGCATATTAATCTCTAAAATATGTCTTGTTATTAATTATTTCTAATGTCGTGCATTAATTAATTTGTTTAAATTTATTTCATTGATTTATTTCACTAGGTAATCGTTTCCAATGATTATACATAAGCGATACCAATTCGCGAAATGATAGTGCACAGAGGTACAAATTGTATTCCGTGATCCGTATCTAATATAAAATTAAGCATCCCGAAGGGATAAGAGCAATGCCTAATTTAGATGGAGATTTAGCCCGCAGGCTGAACGCTAATCCGATCTGCAATTTACACGTCGCGTGACTTCGTGAAATTGATTCTGCGAGAATATGCCCGTACGATAGTGGTAAAGAAATGATGCGCATAAAAGCGCGAGCAGTTCAACAGCGAAACGCAACGGTAATGTGTGACGCGTATTAAAATTCGCCGAGCGGGATCCTGTAACACGAATCGAAATAGTATGCCTGCCGGACAAGTAGAAAGTATAGGAAAGAAGCTGTGCGAGCAGCAAGAAAGACATACACTTTTAGAAGAGAGATACTGGTGTAAGTGGCTGTGTGGAATGTATTTAATACCTCCGTTATGCTCCACTAATATATTTCAGTAATTAATTACTACACTGGTAAATTATTACCAGCAGAGGAATATGCATAATGTATAAAACTACTTTGTTTAGATGAATGCTTAAACATAATTGCGTAAATTTAATTAGGATTAACGGATCATGTCAACGATTGTTGAAATTTGATCATGTTCACTTGAATGCAAATTACATTTCACATGAGCAAATTTGTGCTAAAATTGTCATTCAGCCCTTAATATATTAGCGACAGTGGTAGAAATTTGTTATCAACTTAAATAATCCCAACAGCTTTTTATCTGGCGATCACAAATGCTCTAGTTTTTATTGATTCCAGGCCGAAGCGCGATTAACTTTATTGGCGGCCGTTCGCAGATTGTACCATCGAAAGCACGAGTCGATTTCGCGAGCACTGACCACGTTAAGTATCAGGCACTATTGTGCGGCGATTAGCATGAGCTGGGATAATACCTGGGAAAAGTGGACTTTTGCCATTCTCAGCTAATTCCTATTCATTAAAACGCAACTAGTTCATTGTGCATGAATCATTGCGAATGCAACGCGATCGCCGCAAAAACGACACCAGTCACTACTACGCGGTGCTTATTCGCGCGTGAAAAATCTAATCGCACAACAGGTGAACGTAGATTTAATGAAAAAAAAAGAACTTTCCTCAATATCACGCGTAATTATAAACCATATAAGATGCTTACTCTTTTTTAATGTGTATGGCAAAACACATAATTGATTGGAACATTCAATTACCTTTATTTTATATTTTTACAGCGTTAACGTTATTGAAAAGCGCTTGCAGTATAAGATTCAATGCTTGAAAATTTTTGATACGTGTGGTAAATTGATATAGCGCTTTCAAAGGTTTCTTATTTTATCGACGTAAAATATAAAATCAGATTATACGATTAAGTATTTAACTGTTGTGAGAATTTTAATTAAACATACTTAACGTATTAAATTTTTTCGAAATTATTTGAATCCAGAATCGTTAATAAAATCGATATTTCACACATTCAGTTTCACTGATCTAACATCATTACCATTACTGAGAATCATATATTGCAAGAAGTAGAAAAGAATGTATTTGTGTGTCTATCAGTTTCTCTTCACTTCAACGAGATAATCCTATTTCGCTGTCTGTAATAAATCAGTGAAATACATCGTCGTGAAAACATGTATACGACGAGCACATGCTGCAAAAGCTAGCATTCTCCCTTGCACATTTGCTGATGAAAAATGAGATAATTATAGCAATTACATTGATATAATTAACTCGTAAACGTGTTAATTCATTTTGCCGGTTTTTCCTTTTAAAAAATGCATCTAAAATTAAGTCGAATTACATTGCTATCCCTTTTCCATGACGCTGATTAGCGCTCTCACTCTACGTGTTATGTTTACTTCGTAAAGTGAGAAATTATCGCGGAGCTTAAATGTTGAGATTAGTAGCATAATTAATAACAAGTAATTTAAAGGCTGAAGAAAAATATAGTACGTTCACCTCTCAAGATTGTATCAATCATTTAACGTGTATCGTAAATAATCATCATCACGGAAGTGCATTTAAGCAGGTCAAGTATTAATGATTAATAGCTAAGAAATTTTTTAAATACACGGCACAACTTATACAAATTGTCAACTTAATGAAAAATCTATGATGAGACGAAATAGATTTCGCGTGTACCATAAAT
Organism: Solenopsis fugax; assembly: GCA_003595255.1. Lineage (NCBI taxonomy): Eukaryota > Metazoa > Arthropoda > Insecta > Hymenoptera > Formicidae > Solenopsis > Solenopsis fugax. The sequence continues at coordinate 78,600 of QKQZ01007749.1, read as the reverse complement.
TATTAACGTTGTTCAGTTTACTACAGATTTTTGTCCTCTCCAAAGCATTGTGTATTTGATTATAAATTGACGTTGATAAGGAACAAACAGTATTTCACGAAGCTGGAGCTGTTTATATAAGAAATGTAGAATATTTATACTTAATTACTATTTTCCCATTGTTTATGAAAGTTAATTTATAAATGTAACACTCTAAATAGATAGTATATATCATACTTTAATAAAATTAAGATAAATTATGATGTTATATAAATTAACACATTCGATAATCAACGTTCGCCGGTTGAAAGCCGGTTGCGAAATTCCAGAAAAATTAGTAATCGCTACTAAGCCAGTCGAGGTGAGAGGTCTCTTCAGCCAGCTGTTTTCTGTAACGATATCGATGCGCGTGATATGAATTATGCGTCATAAAAACGACACCAGTAATAAATAAGAAAGAGTATAACACGTGCGATTAAATCCTTTAGAGCGGATTATTATCCTGAGTCGCTATATTTTATAGGAAATATACGGAATACTTGAATCACAATGTAAAAACATGACAGGAGTTTCTTACATACATCGGAAAGATCAATTTTGCTATACGAAAATTTGTAAACTGAGATTTGGTAATTCAAGTTTGAAAATGTAAATATGGATCTAAGAAATATGGTTCAGCAATTTAATTCAATTTTGAAAATGTAAATATGGATCTAAGAAATATAGTTTAGCAATCTATCGTGTACAAAAGGAATAATATTTACATTTACTAAAGAATTCTTTTTTTTATGAAATTGTCACAAAAAAAGATCGATATTTTAAAGTTCAATAAAAATATCAGTCCTTATATTTTTGAGGTTTCCGTTATACCGGAACAGGCCGGCAGCCGGTAGTAGTTTCATTTGTATCACTTTCATGTTGTTTACGAAGGAAGAAAGAGTAATATCCTTGTCCGCAATCCTCGCGAGCAGAAGAGGAAAGCTGGATGCGTCAGTTTAATGAGCTACGTGAGCGATAAAAAAAGTCGCGCTCGCGCTCGTCATCAATGCACGCGTAGTCGCGTGCGATAAGAGAGATTTCACCCGGGCGCCTATGTCCGGTGCGCATCTCCGAAGAGGCATAATCACCTCCGGTGAAATGCAATTCACGACATGTGCTTGCCGGTATAGTGCGTAGCAAACAATTGAATAAAGTGAATAACGACGTCACTGATTTGCTGGAAGTTTAATGCCCGAGAAGCAATTAGTCGTAGGAATGCTTAAAGTGTTGGGTACTCAGGATCCAGTAGTACAACGCAAACTCTATAAACTGTAATACGTGAAGGAGAGAAACTCCAACTGTTGTCACGTTCTTTTCTTTCATTTACGGATTTACGGACTAGTTCTTTACTTTTTTAAGAAGAAATTAACTATTGAAATTATATATGGTAAATTATCTCAATGAAATTGAACGACTTTCAACGGATTAACTCCGCAGTATATTAAATAATCGTTAATACTTTCCATTGCCAATTAATATTGCCGATAACTGTACTTTCATCATTTAAACATATCTAGAGAGTAGAGAGTAAATAACTATTGTCACTCAAAGACTGAGAGTATACTGTGATACCTAGAATAAAGTAACGTTAATGTATTTTGCATTAATAAAGTGTCCGTTTACTCTCTTTTTTTTCCATAAAAAAATCGATAGTATACTGATAGACGCTTTCGGCAAAGAAAGTATCAAGAAAACATAATCTCCAAATGTGCTGAGAAATCTGTGAAACCTACCGTCGTTAAGACCTACCGTCCTAAATTTTACTTAGCTACGTTCCGTTGCTGGAATGAGAACATCGAATTCCAGTAAGAAATGTCGCATTTAAATTTATTATTCCAACGAGTCCCAGTTTCGCCGCTTTCCTGTGAGATCCAGACGGACGTATAAAGGTTCCACTCGAGAAAGCTCCCTAAATCGTTTATGCTACTTCAAGCATTGTGCCGGGTACAAGCACGTCACGTTCCGCTGTGTCACCGACACCACGGCACCACTGGCGACAGACTAGATGCAATAATCAGTATTATGGATATCTCGATCGTGTCTGGACCTAGGACGAGTCAGAATTTACGCGTCAAAACGTGTCGCGCATCTGGAGCATTCAGCGCAAGTCGGAACTAACGATGCCTCCTGTAAACGCATGCGTCTAATTAAACGAACGTGGGCTCTCCTGCGCGATACAAGTTGACAACATGTGAACGACCTGATAACATTGCAAATAGTTTACTTTCTAAACTAAACTAATAGATATGTACATATGAAACATTTTCATACTTCGTCATGTACATAAACTATATCCTAATTTCTAAACGAAAAGTTTTCAATAATTTTTTTAATGTGTAACTTATATACACAGATATATTTCTTTTATATATAATATTAAATATATTGTTAATTTTTAATATTTCATAATTTTGGTTAAAAAAGATTGCATTATTATCTTCATTATGTATTGCGTGCTAAGATGTTACGAAATTCGGTCGTGGGTGAAGATTGTGTGGTCAAAACAATATTGTTATACACTCAATAAAAACATGTGTGCAGCATAATTATTCTACAAAAATCTCACGAACTGTCTCGGTCTCTCTTTAAGGCAGAGTTTCTCATCTAAATATATGAGCAACCACAACGGGACTCGTTGCGTGTGCCCGATTCATAACACATCCATTCTTAAAGCAGAATAGAGTAAACGACCGTGAGTTGCATAGCGTGTGACACGTTTTCCCTTACCACCCACTCTTTATTCGAACCATTCACAGATCCACTTTTTCTGAACCGTACTATAAAAAAAATTTTTGCTAGACGGTCAAATGTTATTTTTACCACGTTTGCAATAATTTATTGTGTTTGTATTAAAAAATTTTTTGTATATTTATTTATGACAATCATGTTATATGATACGACAAAACCAGTCAGTTTAAATTATATTAAAGCATTACGTAAGGTCTTGTTAACTTTTATAGATGTACTCAATTTTTCAAATATGCTCAGATAAAATTTGAACAACTTGTTGATTCAAGTTACAATGAATTTTTTACTTAAATAGAGAAATAACATTGATTTCACAATCTGAAAAAGGAAGAGGAATGACTCGAAGTGTTTTAAAAGAACTGACGTGTTTGCGCGGCAATTTGGGCGATATATTTTCAACGCTATTCGGTGAAAGACCTTATCTTCGAATACATTTACGATCATTAAAGACGAGATTCCGCCGTTAAAATGCAATAAACTCCATCGAGCGCACAAGGTTTTCAATCTTTAGCGAGTTTAACGGCTTCATTTGACGACCGCTCCATTCGAAGAGGAAATAGTTGAAATTTACGCATATACTGAAAAGAGAATTTAACGAAATAAAAATATTCTTGTGAGGTTTGTTAATGTCTGCTTATTAGAAACAGTTAAGTAACTGTAACATGTTAATTGAATTAACAACTAAACTGGAATGAAATCATGATTCAATATATATATGTATATAGGTATATTGAATGGAAATCGAAAGTGATCTAGTCAGATTGTAATGCCATTGGCAAGTTTATCTTTCCGTAAGAACAGTTATGCGGCTATAAGTTGGCTACAGAAATAGCATAGTATTACGAAGTGCATTGGAGCAGGGAACAATTGGAATCTGAATATTTTTAATGTCATAAAGTTAATGATATATGAGCGCAGATATTTCAGTCTTCCGATGTTGATTTATTTCATTTTAAGCTACTATTCTATCTTATTTTCTTTCAAATAAAGAAGAAAGTGTGAATGTAAAAATATTAAAATCAACAACTCTCTCGATTGTTTCAGACCGTTAAATTCAACTGGAGTGAAAGATCGTGCGCAACAGAAAATCTTTCGAGACTTGATCGATGCCGCATGATCCCGCGTTCGCGTTTGTGTGCTTCGATTCAATTGCAAAACACGCGTAAAGAATCGTTGATTGTGCCATTCTGACGCAGTTAGAGAACCTGATTGCACTTTGACATATCAGCGCGAATTACGGAAGACGTGGAGTGCAGTCGCGCAGAGGGTGTGGTGAAGCAGGGATTAGATTATGGCAAGGATCGAGAACGGTAGGTCGGCACTTTCCCGACCTCGTCACGCCGTCGCCGTCACCACGCTTTACACGCTCCTCTATTCCTGCGGAGGATGCCAACCGGCAAAAAGTGGCTTCCCGCTCCCAGACGGTGTGGGTGCCGCCATAGACAATAAACCTCACTGGGATAAGTGGTTTTCGCTTTCTGCCTCGTCACGACTGATCGGTATATTAGGGACGAATTTCACCGTGCTGTGAACGCTCGCTTTCCGCGGCCCGATTCTTATACTGATTTGGGGAAAATATGTAAACTTTCAAGAAAGCCTCTCAACGGCAGGTTCTTAATATTCTATTGCGATTTTAATAACTAAATTAGCAATTGTTATAATGATGATGCATTCTTCGACCGAGTTGACTTGTTAATTGTAATGCAAGAAAGAGTTTAATCGTATGATATAGTTTAACTAAAATTTTATTTAGTTAAAAATATTTAAAATTTTTAAGTCAATTAAGAATAGCCAAACAACCTTAGGATATTTTATTTATTTTCGTAGATAATATTCTAGACACACCTTATTTTTCAAAACGGAATTCCTTTACATGAATGGATTACATATATGTATTATACATATGAATGAATTCTATGATTAATAGAATTATATTATGCGATGGTTATCACATCGTGCATTTTAAATACTTTCTCGATGGAACGAGAAACATAAGTATCATGAGTAAGCGTAGGCAGCAGTATGCTGCATTGTTCCAGTGCAGCGAAGCAAGCTAGAAAAACACGATCGTCAATTATATGCCGGGAAATTATATTCCAGAACTTACGTTCTATCGTCACATTGGATACCGGAACTGTGAGATTATTTTCTTTATATAAAATAGATCAAATATCTCTTTTGCAATGAATGAAATAAATTCTTGAAATTTAATTGTTAAATAATTTATAAATATGTTTTTTGTTATATAAATAAGAATCGATTATTATTTCACTATCCCTTAATTTGTTACTCATACGAAAAGAGAATGATGTTCGCAAAATTTCACGACAATTATTTCTCAGTTTTGCATTAAGAATGGAAATACAACAGGAAGTATCTCACATTACAGAAAGATGTATAGGAATTGCAATCGCATCGCGGAATTAGTGGATGGTATTTTCTGAAAGCGCTCGTCTCGTGTAACGATACTGCAACCGTTATCGTAGATTGTGCTAGCAGAGTCTAATATAAAAATAACGAGGCGGACAGAACTCTCTTTTAGTAATGTGTCTTCCTTTGTAAATTGCACGCATTTAATTTTCTTCTTCTTATTATTATTATCAAAAAAAAATTGTTAATAGATAAATTAGAATTACTTGAATATATTAACAATTTCAGGAATCAATATCATAGCTCTAACAAAAACACTGACATAATGATATTAAACTAATAAAACATAACGTGTTATACAACAGACAATACTGTAATAACAATAAAATATTATTATACATATATATACACACATACATGTATAATAAAATATGTTGATTATTAATAAAGAGCCGACAAGAGAAGATCTCATGAGATTTTGCGGATTTTGAAAAATTCGATATTATAAAATAGAGTTTGATATAAAAATCATATGTAACATTCACACAGATGCTAATGGACTAAAGAGTTGGAGTTACAAGATTTTAAAGTTTGGAATGATTGCACGCGTGAAACCATCGTAGCGAAGCTTTACAGAATCAATCTAGTTATAGTAAGTGATAACTCTCTTAACTCGCAGTTCTTATTAAATAATACATATTTAACAAATAATTTAATATTTTAATTTTTTAAATAATTTATCTTTTTACTTTTTAAATAAATGTAAAAAGATATGTTCCTTTTGTAGAATCATAAAACAGATTAGTAAAAAAAAATAAATATTGAGGGAAAAAAGAGATATTAGTCGATTTTGAACAGTACAAGTATGAAAGAAAAAAACTTTGTAAATCCTTTGATCCATTCGCATCTGAAATTATTTTTACGACATCAAATTCCATATCATAATATCGAATTTTCCAAAATTTGCGAAATACATATATCTAGACCTCCCCTTGTGAGATTTATTTCAAATCTACTGTTATTCCAAAAGGTGAGAAAGTAGTTTCTTTTCGTTTTCATTTGTTACATTAAAACAGATTGCATATGATGAAAAAAGTCACTGTTTCTTCTCATGTTTCTCTTACATAAATAAAAAGCATCCATTCATCTCTTAAAGTTAAGTAATCATCGGCGAGCGTGCACCGGCCACACGTAACAACAAGCTCATTGTCAGAGAAACATTGGCAAATGTCCGTGCAAAAAGTGGCACGATTTCGCAAATCTAGGAAGATCGTGGCGCGCGAAAAAGTAATGAAACGAATGAAATGTCGTAGCAAGTCGTCGAAGCCCGGACGTAAGTATAGCGCGCACGGATTACACGTGTGATATTATATTGTCGGCGTGGCAGCGTATGGTGCAACTTATACGAATGGTATCCCATTAGGTGCAGGAAGTGAAGCAAGTGCTACGGGAGCTTACGGGGCTCGTAGGATCGTACTATTCCCAGCATCACAACGTGGTTTGGTTGATTTAATTAGTAGGCAGACGGAATTCGTGCGTTTTGAGGTTTCGTGGACGAATGGGTGACGAAGATGACATAATGTTTAATTGGCTCGGAATTTCAAAATAGTTTATTCTTTCGACTTTCGTGCGAGATGTCACGAAAAGTGCAAGAAATTCAGTCGGTGTGACCTCTTTAACACTACAGCAGCTGAGAGTTGCCGGTTATCGAGAAAAATTGTGTTTCCCATTCTTTTTTATTATATGAAAGAAGGTGGAGAAAAAGACAAAAACTATGAGATAATTATTACGTCTCTAAGACATGAAATTAGATTTAAGATATGTAGACAGCATATGTTCATTATGCTTATGTTTTACACTGTATTTAGAGTTTCTATTCCAATGTTACGAAATAAGTTATATATTAGTTGATATATTTAAGTTTTTTTCAAATTTTTTTAGATTTTCTTGAAAAAAATTAAATTTACGTGTCGATAATTATGTGTTACATTTATGTAATCTCGTTCTTGTTATTTTCCTTCCCAAGAATTAATTTTCTTTATTGGAGAACTTATCTTTGATCCCATAATATGTATTAACTTTTAATATCAGATAAAATGTCATCTTAGACTTCATGGTTAATGAAAAAGTATTGTACTTACAGTCAAGGTAACTAGTTTTTGCTGTTTTAGTTGCAACGTGCTATATAGTATATAAATTTTTATGTTACACCATTAATATTAGAGAAAATGTGCTATGGAATACTACGAAATAAGTATGACGGATTTAACTGCCTTGTAAAAGATTTCGTAATGCGTACGATGATAATAACATTATTGCCGGTTTCATACCGATTTAAATGCCATGGTAGCATTATTGCTGGCATGCTTGAGGTGCTAATAAATTTACAACCGACTTCTGACTGAGAATACTGTGATCAGCGCTGAATTAGAGTTACTAACCACTAACAGTTTTATTCCGGCTGAGCGAATACGGTGCGAAGGACTCTTCTGCCAGGGCGGCGAGCAAAGCGGGGCTCATAATAGTTTTGTGACATTCCAAAGACGGCGCCGCAGCCACCGTGTAATCATTGTTCGAGAGCGCTGCCACCTGTTCTCACGGTGGAGTTAATGGCATTGCCTCTTTGTCAGCTTATCCATCGACATTTATTTTTATCGCGGGTCGAACAGTGCAGGAGTGCCTTTCGCTTTTACCCCGAGTGAAGTCGAACGCTCAAGGTGATTCTTCTTTCCGCGGCAGTTTACGCTGCTGTATCTCGCAAAGATTCTTGAGTGATAACTGGACATTTATCATTACTAATCTTTAATTCGAATCACTTTGAAGGCGTTTACTCCTTGACTTCTTAGCGATGAGCTAAATTGCTCGTTAAGAGAATGAGAAACGAGGCAGAAAAATTGCAATATAATAATCAAATTGATAAAAAGTTCTCAATCTTGTTGACAAAATTGAGAGACTTTTCCACTTCCAAAATCTAGATTGATTTCCGGAGTGCAACAACTACTGCTTGTACTTAACATTTCTAATTCCTTTTCCATTAAATAGAATAGATAATAATTTTATATTCTGCTTTTAGTAACGGTAATCATAAGTAACATTACTTAAGATGTTGCGCTTGAATGAATCGCAAAAAATATATCACGTGGCAAGAAGGCCGATCAAGGCTCCAGAACGCGAAGATTAAACTGTTGCTTGCCCGAGAGACCTTTCGTTTAGACCTCAGAGATCGCTCCGCTAGGTGCACATAATCACGTTTCGTACTGTCCCTCTCGCTTTGGACCACGTTCCGTTCAGCTTCGGCGCCTTCAACTTCGAAGTTCCGTCTGAGACACGCCTTTCGCGTGCAGCTCGTGGCAAACCAACTCCGTTTAGCATTCTTCGACTCAGATACGTTGGCATAGCAAGTACGTACGTATTATATCCCTTTGTGCGTTACGCCCAATTGCGACCTAACGATTCCCGAGACGTATACATTCGTACGTTACAATGAATTTGCATTTATCTCGCAATTATCACGGCAGACATATGACTGTATCTCATTAACGATCATATATCATTCTGGCAAATTAAATTGACCGAGAACAATTCAACGAAATGATACTTCATTGAATGGCATGTTCATTATAAATAAAAATGCGTGAATGGATGATTAATTGAAAATAAAATAAAAATTTGTAGGTAAGAAATTTGTAGGAATTCAAAGAACAAAATAAGAACATAATAACAGGAAAGAAAAGTATTAATTAGTTAATAATATTTTACAACAATTTATTCATATTAAATTAGCTGTAAAATACTATATTAAATGCTTTATCTTTCAATTTGTTCTAAATTAGTTGTTTAAAAAATTATTTTTCCATTTGCCAAACTATTCAAAAAAACTTTTTGAAACGTTTTTAATTAATCGTAGTAATAAAAATTATATATTAGAGATGTAATGAATATATCAGATTTCATTGCCATTTAGATAACAGGCTAATATTAAAAAAGTATAAGTGCTTAGTGCAATGTTCACATGTAAGAAAAATGAAGTGTATTACGAAACACGAATTACAAAACAAGTATTCTGACATAATAGTAAATAAATGTACGATGATAATGTGCCGTTCACACAAACCGGCAGCAAAAGTAAATGGAAATTATTTTACATCCCGGCATTCTGGTTTAATAACTTAAATGGTCACACGATATATCTATGTTGTACAGCGAAACACTTATTAAAACATTTATTAAACCGGACGTGTAGCATAACGAAACCTAAGCATCTGTGACAGGAAGTATTTTCGCTTTTTACTATGTAAGTAGTTGCACAGAAGCTTTGGCAATTTCCTAGACATTGAACAATCGGCGTTTCATGAATGATTTCAGGATATTGATATACAAGAACACATATTGATGAACGTATATCAGATGTAAAAATGTTGTGAACATTGTGAATTTTAACAAGATCTTAGTTCTCATTAGTTCTTCCTGCAATATCTCACGAGAAGGAAGTAGTTGTACGCAATATCAGAATCAAAAGAAAACGAATTGCATGCCACATTAAGAAAAAAAGGTTTGTACATTAACATAAAAATTAATGCTATAAATAAAAAAACTTCTTAGATAATGTGCTAAATGTATAAACTAAATAGATAATTCCATAGAAATTTCTATTAACAACATTATCATATAATTATCTGCCATTTGTTATATTTTTACGTAACCGGACATTATATGTACATTTGTTAGATTGCTTTACGCAAAATATAATGTACATTCTGACGAAGTGATATCCCGTGATTGCAAAAAATTTGAGAAACAGGATGCAGGAAGACGGTGCTATGCTTTTTACCGGCGGCGCGGCGTTACACACGCCGGAAATGCCTTTTAGCACACGCGAATTCGAGCGCAAAGTCGTCGTGTAAGCCGGGGAATTCCTTGAAAGTTTCATACATGCGTTTACGACTCGACCGAAGAGGAAAAGGAAAGCGAAGAGATAAAGCGTTAGATACTCTCGATTCTTTCACGTGTCGCGCCTCACTGTCCGTCTACAAGACAAAGATGGGTTCACAAAGCGTGAGGTTTGGCGAGAATCGCGGGAATTTCTCCGGTTTCTATGAGTAACACATTACGCACTGCTAACTTTTATGCACTGCTAATTCGACGATGCTTACGCCTGACGTGCTGTCAAAAAGTTTAACGTCAAGTGGAATTTTCACATTAACGCTTCGTTTTAATGAAGTTATTTTAGCTTCATTATATTTTGATTATTAGCTTATTTGGTGTCGAGTGTATTAATTATATTAATTTTTAAATTTTATTTAAGATCAAATAAACTGTAATTTAAAACAGTTTAATAATTGAACAAAAAAAAATAAGTCAAAGATGAGCTGTTAGAGGGCGGAAAGAGTATATTTAATTAAAATGTTTAAAACAATATATAGGTACATTTTAACTTAATTATCTTTAGCTTAATTATGTTGATTTATCTTGATAAGAATATAACATGATAAAAAGATAATAACAAAACATCGCAATGATTAAACATGTATCACTGTATTAATGTATAATGCGATATGTTGGTTATTGAAGTATTATCATTATTGTCATTATTAAGTCGGTCCAATATTAATTAAGTTCAAAATAAAAATTGTAGATTGTTGATTTTTTTAACTATGACAATAGGATAAATTTTTGATAATAAAAATCAAGTCATTCTTTAATGATTTTATAATAATTATTTATTTAACTTTTCAACTATAACAGCTAATAAATTCAATAAAAAATTATTACATTGCCCCATTTAGCTTTTTTCTCTACCAAAATTTCAATTACTTTAATTATTTGAATTTACATGAAGTAAAAACGCGACCAAAATTTACAAATTAGTTTGGGATATTTTACATGAGAAAGCATTTGATATAAATCTTGACATCAAGTTATTTTTGTTAAACACGAAAAAGATTCATCGGTATTGTGAAAGTTACTCGGCGTTTTAAATGTACATGAAGGGGAGACAAGTTAATTGTGTCTTGAAATAATAAATTATTGTGGTTCACCACAATCAAAGCTCCTGAAAAATCTTCATGCAGATAAGCATGAAAATCGCGAAGTATAGAATAGGGTGAAATCAGTCACCGATGCGGAACTGGAATTCCGCGCATGATACCCGGTCGACATGGACGGAGATTTTTAGCTTCTCGATACTGCGGACTTTCTCCCAAAAACCGTTATTCACTCGTAGTCGGAATTTTTGCCGGCAATAATAAAGGACCTTTTTTCGTGTTGCAACCATTTAGCTGTTTCTTAGTCTATAAAGACCTTCAATGTATTGGCAAAAATAAGCTATAATCGAGGTGTGCAATGCAAAATTTCTGGATAAACGTATTAGTAAGTATTAGTAGTATTAATAAAAGAGAAATTAAATTTTTGGTTTTTACTACTGTGTCAAAATAAATGCATTTTAAACGCAAGAAGAAAGCCTGATCCGCTGAAGTCTAATTTGTATGTAAAACGCATTTCGTTCTGGACCTCATAAGTACCAACATGTACTGGAGTCTGTAATTACATCGGTAGCCAAAGGCAAAGTCCGTGTGTAAACGCACACATTTTTTACTCGCGTTAAAGTAGATTATGTACAAATTACTGATTATTCATGTCCGTCAATCCGTCGTTATTATTTAAAATTACTTATCAAAGCTGATCAAATGTGATTGCCGAGAACGATGAGGCGACAACACTGTTCAAACGGTGGCAATAATGCGGCAATAAAATTCGCAATTGCCATAATAAACTTAAGCAGTTAAAAAATAACGGTTGTTTAACGAAGTTCTCCATATAATTTTTTTTGCTGCTTTCTAACAGGAACATAAAACGTGCAAATCATTAAAATGATTGTTGATAACAGGACTAAAATAAAATTTCGTTAATATTAAAAAATTTCTTACTAAAAAATCCATTTACTGAAGTATTTGAAAAAAATTCTAAAATATTTTTTCAATACTTAAGTAAATAAATATTTTTTTATTTTTATACATTAATAGTAATAATCATTTTTAACATAATTTGAAAGGAAAATATAATAATTGTAGCTAAGATTAAGTAGAAAAGTATTATACATGTAAATTTCAGATTTTAAACTCGTGTGAAAAACGATCGTGTTAAAATGATTAACCCGGGCACGCGCCAGCCGTCGAAATTAATCGCCGCAGCTTCGAAATCTGCCACTTAATGAAACCTCCATGCCACTCTGTTTCCGTGAAAAAGACCGTTCGCCTGCTAGCGATTTGGGTTTATTCCTTGCAACAAAGTACTGCTTCTACAAAGTTAATTGACCTGATTTATGAAGGCAAATTGATTGGCCGCGCCAGGAGCGATCACTGCAATTTGGTATTCATCCGCATTGATTGTCCGATCGTTATGTCCCGAGGAATTCGCGGATACTGATTATGTCCGCGTGTTGAACTCGTACTTTAGCGCGACCAATTTCGAAAACGGATATCATTAAAGTCAACTACGCGTGTAACGCAAGACATGTTTAAGGTCTCTTGTCTAGGCGGCAAAACGTGAAATCTTTCTCGCATTCACATTCATAACTATTTTATTACATATGAGACACATTGTACGTCCGATTCTTCCAATTGTTTATTACTTTTACAGAATAATAAGAGCTGCTTTAATTATTTTATTTTTTAAACGAAATTTACTTTTTATGTTAATAAGTGAGTAATTTAAAAATAATTTTTGTTGTCTGTATTCCTATTCACTTGCTATCAACGCAAGTATTGTCGATTTTATATGTCACAAAACTCTTGAATGTATCGATCCCTAAATTAATTAGCTGCCAATAATTACATTGTCTGATAAATTTAAGTTCATGAACTGGATCAGACGATCTTACAGATTTTATGTCGCTGAAAATAAATCCGTAAATATGAAATTGCTCTATCACGTCACATTTTTGAGAAAATTGAATTTAAAAGTGATGAAAATGACATTTTTTAAATACCTTTGAGTTTACGTAGCTAGAAAATGTGTCGTGGTAGAACAATTTTATTTGTAGATTCGTTTTTAGTAAAAAATCTATAAGAATTACCTGGTTTGTGGTATAAAATTAATGTTGGATAGTGTTATTGATCATCCGGATAATGTTATTCATCATCGCGAATATCAATGATGTTGATATTCGTGAGTTTCAATTAAAACGTGAGTTGGTGATATCAAAATGAGGTTACTTCGATTATTCTCCGCCAACAAAGGAAACAGTCCTTAAGAGGAGTCCCAGCAATCGCGGGTCTGTAAATGATCGATTGTACATCGTATCCAGAGCGAAGTTAATTCGCGATTTTCTCGGCGTTACGCTGATTTCATATAGAAACTATTCACAAATGTCACATAGAGTGTCGCGCTCGACTGGCTGTATCTTATTAAGGAGAAATATAAATTCAATCGCATTAATCTAACATCACTTAAACGGCGGATTAAAACGCGCACATGATTTACTTCGACACATAAATGTCGTGTTTTTAATTACCGATACGGTTGCATTTATTAGCTAGTTATTAATTATTGTCGCTCGACCGTCAAGAAAGGCGAACGGAATTGCACGAATCAGAGCGAATGTTGATTGGGCTCGCACAGCTCGGATTATTGGTACGCGTCATACAATATTGCTGCAATTTTCCAGCTGTTAGAGACAATTTTCTTCATTTATCAAGCAAGTATTCACGGCACAGTGCGCATTCTGAAATAAGTGTTTGGATTTGCTTCGCGATTATTTATTGCTCTCTATCATGGCAGGCAATTATTTTCCGTTATTTTCCAATTATCTGCATTGCTACTCGGCTACTCGGTTGTATAGGATAAATCATTACAAGATTTGCTGCACATCAAAAACGGCGAATCGTTAAGTCATTAAAAGCGAATGAGTGTTGCTAATCGCAGAAGAAAATCTGTTTTGAATCAAGTCGATTTCTTCAAGATTCTCCTTTGAAAAACTTTATATAATATAAACACTATAAATGCAATATTAATATTAAGAGCATATGTTAAACCTAAGCGGAAAGCTTAAAACGCGGTAATAATTTTTGAGCTAAAATTATAGGATCTCACCATACAGATCAATTAGAGACTGAATGAAAATTTCTATACTATCATTTCAACGGCGATGATTACTACCACGATCGGTTGATGCAGCATTTACTGTCTGATAAATGTGCAATCGCATTACTAAATGAGCCACGAATGCACGTTGCTGAAGCGTTACTTTCAGTCGCTCGGGGAGCTCGTTCGCATCTATCCGCAGAATCAATCGGTCCCCTCGATCGATTCGCGCCGTTCTTGGCGGGGATACGGTCGCAATTTGAAATCCATTAGGATCGATTTTCCCGGACCGGAGATCGAGCTTGAGCACGAGATACGCGTGACGTACTCGCGGCACGCTCGCTCTTGGTGGTTTCACCGTGATTGCGATCCATTGCCGCGACGAAACGTGCGACGAGGAGAAGGAAGACGAAGACCGACCGTTGATCGGAATCCCGAGTGCTTAGACTCACGATACGAGAATACGAAGCTTAACCCAGATTCCGCGGTAGACATACGGATCGCAGAGGAGCGATGATTCCGACAACGACGACGACGACGGCAAAAATCGGTCGCGGATCGCAACTTTAACCGCGATTTCTATCTTATTCCTCTGCGTCCATACGGTCGTTATCCTCATCCGACTGTAACGATACGCGTGATTCGGCGAGAAACGCAGAGAGAAAAAGAAAGGTGACGAAGGAACCGGTCTCTAAGTTCAGTGACGCGCGCATTTCGCGGGGCTCGTTTGTCCGTGAAAAGGAGCGACCGCACGTCATCGTCGCACGCGCGGATCCCGGGACAAAATACTGGTTTTTAACTTGGCTCGAATTGTCGTCATTTCACGGCTCGTTTCCTCGTTCGAGCTGCGAGCGGCCGGTATTGGGTATCACCGCTTTCATGTTTAAGGTATATCTGTTTCACGTTTATCAGCGATAAAACGGCGGGAATGTCGAAATTGATTTCAACAATCAGCTGGCAAACGAGGAAAATCCATATATAAGATACATGCACGTAGAGACCTAAAGAGTTATCTGATAATACGGTACTTTATTAATAATAATAAATTGATTCGCAGAAATTTACGATTTACGGCAACGTGATTCACGATGATGTGGCGGAATTTCGGAATTCGTGTGTTCTCGCAAATGAGCAATCAAACTCGAACGCGGATCTAACTATAAATAGCTCGGATAGCTTGTGTAATGTTCATTTTTTCAGAAAATTACAACACATAAGCGAAAACGCATCGTAAACTACTTTCTATGGGTCAATTCCAATATTAATAAAAGTTGTACTATAATGTACTCTTTAATTGTTGTCAAAATACGTTGTACTCTCATTAAATTCGCACGTCCAGTGCACAAAAATAAAAAATTTTAATAAGATGTTGTTTGATTAACGTGAAGGCAATCTAATAATTATTAAATGTACAGTCAAAGAAAATGACTTCAGAATAAATCGGTTTCCTTTCAACGATGGAAAATTATCTTGTAAATCAATCAATTACTGACAGTTACTGCTACTGTGGTTACGTATAGTATCGGTAACCATATATAACAAACAAGCCTTACAGAATAGTTCCTAATGGGTGGTCTAACTGGGAACGCGTAGTACAAGAAATTACTTGGAATGCTTTTAAGGAAAGCACGTGGGCATACGTGAACTAATAAGTCAACAAAGCTTGTCAACGAAATGAGTTTGTTATAAAAAAATAGAATGGCAGAATAAAAAGAGAGAGAAAAAGAGAGACCAAATTTATTAAAGATTAATCTGTCATCGGAAATGTTTATGCTATTCTTTGTAGATTAAATGAAAAAATTGCAAGTAGAGCTTCTTTGTTATATCGCATTATATGATACTGTTATATTGCATGTTAAAATTTATATGAAACAGCAGAGTCTATTAGTTTTAAACATTTTGTATAAAGATTTTCTAGGAAATAATAAAAAGAAACTGCACCAATAATGACTCGCAAAACAAGTTTAAGATAAATTTGCTTTTTTGTCTTTGAAAAGAAGAAATGTCTGACCATCTGAATTAATCTCAATTAATTATCTGAAAAAAGATTATTTTAAATGTACTTTTTTGCAAAAAACCGATTTCACTTGTAGCTTTTCTCAATTTTTAATATAATTTAGACACTCATGAAGCGGGAAAGGAGTCACTTGAACAAGTTACACCAGAAGGCTGGCTTGCGAATTTTATCTGTCGAGAAAAACCGGTTGTGATGATTAATGATTCGGTTTTACACTTTTCACTCTTACAACTTAATTGCTGATAAATATGTTAAATAATTCAGATGTCAAGTTTATAAATTTTATCAAAGTGAAGTCCTCTTAAAGTGAACTGAGTAATAATTATTATCCATTTTTGTTGCCAAAAAACCTTTTTAATCAGATATCAAAACAGTCTTCCTTTTAATGTGATTTGCTTTATAAATTTTGATTATGATTTAAGATTCTTTCGCATGCTTCACACGAAGCATTACAATGTCTATTAATATGATTGTTTATTTTAATAAATTTAAGAGGAAATGTAGTCACATGTGAGACATGCAAAACTTCACACGTACTTTCGCCATATCTTCTTTTCGCTTCGCCGTTACTAATTTGATAAATGAACTATAGCATCCGCCTGCTAAGGGTACATTCATCTGTGTACTTTATCGCGCTCGTAATTTGCTCTCTCGCATTCAAATATTATTTTTCATCTATCGCTTATTATCAACTTCTTATACTTTTGCATATCTTTTATATTTTCGAGTCTTTGCAGTAATACTGGCGCTTCACCACTTGTGTATTTGCCGTATTGTAACTCAGCTAATACACAATAAATTAAATTAAATTTTTTAGAAATATCGATTTTTAAGAAATTTATCGACTTTTGCCTGATTGAGCAATTCGGTTTGAAGACAGTAACCGATTTCGAAGTACGTGCTGACAATCATCCGGCAGAGGAGATGTAAGGCGATGATAAACGAAGGCGCGAGCGGAAGGATCCCGCAGCGTGTGAACGGCTGCTGCATGTAGGTGAGCAAGTTGCTTAGCCAGTTTACAGTGAACTGTTATATGCACTGGCATGCCGCCAGTCGTTCGTTGAAAAGCCATTTCTGGTAGCAATGCCAACAACGAAGGCGCTAGAAAACATTCGCAATTCCACGCGCCGAACTTGTTTCGAAGGCCCCGATAGAGATCGAACGCATTCGAGAGGTTCATGGTACATGTTTCCAAGTCTGGGAAACAGTAATAGAGGCACCGAAAACACCAAGTCTATTTTCGATTCAGTTCGCAGCAACGAGGCAAAATTTTGCACTTTTAATTTAATCACTTCAATATTTAAGTGTGAAAATGTCTAATTACTATATACTTATTTATATCTATATTCACACATCCATATATTTCCTTGCAATATTGCAACACTTTAGATGACAATATTCTCATTTAGATAATATTAGGAACGCGAGCACCCATTATTTGTACGAATAATACGGTTGAATTAACTCCAAAAAGGAAATTTTTCGAAAGTTACAAAAATTTCGAAAGTTTGCGTTAGTAGAATACTAAGATTCCCATTCCAGAATTTTAAATAGCCATTAATGAGTACCAAGAAAAATTTTTGATTTACAAGTAAAAGTTACACGCAGTAACATAATTTAAAAATTCCGACATATATCGGGCGTTTCGCAGAACGAAAATGTCCGGATTCCTCAATTAGTCTCGTTCGTTGTTCATATTTGATGATAATTAAGATCGACCAATTGGGATGTACGGACCGTCGTATAATCGAATCAATTTGCACCGTTCTATGCAGGTTCTCAAATGTACGAGGTGTACTGCGTTTAATTACGGAAAAGAGCGGACCGATAACGAAGTAACGAATTATGCCGGCAGCTCGAGGGAGAAAACTGACGTGTTCCGGTCACGACTTTGTGCAACGTTCGAATATATTTTCTCCATCGAACTCCGATATATGTCGAAGGGTCGCGGGAATTTCGCATTAGATCTGACTTAAACTAAGAAACGATAACTTCTCTTTCTCTTTCCTGAAAGTTTCACTGACCTTTCGATAATCGATATCAAAAGATACCAAACAAATTAATTTCTTTTAATATTTGGATGGTAGATAAAGATATATTCGTTTCTTAAGACATTTCTCTTGAAAACTCGAAAGATATCGTTTGTAAAAAATTTAATTATTATTTCTTAGCAATGTTGAATAATATACGTGTAGTTTCTAATAATTATATCATCGCATTTATATACACATTTATTAGCTTTTATGATATATTTGTGAGTATAGATAATTATTATCTCAAATTGATTTGCTCGACTCACAATGTGCATATACAATGCAGTTTTTATTTAAATAATTTTTATTAATTTTTAATATTTCGATTTATGAAAATATTCCCAATAATATTTATTTCTTTCATTTATTAATTATAAATTTATTAATTTCTACACAGAACCATTTCGACACAAATAGAACAATTTTATTTTTAACATGAAGCTAATCATTTTCTTTCACAGTATTATTAAGCGAGCGTTACGATTACAACGAATGGCTATTTATTTAGAAAAATGTCTAATATACAAAAAAATCATTTTCTCAATGTTGTTAACACAATGGTTGCCATTTTACCCTACATTAAACGCGTTGGAATTCATGTTTTACTAAAGATGAGTGCAAGAACGCGTTACTTTCTCTCTGCCATTCGACATCATCATCAATCTCTATCAGTTAATTGCAATTGTCATGCAAGGCTGCATTATCGATGCTTTATCTAGTTTTGTATTATTATGTAAAATATGTTGTATTCTTCACGAATGATCGCGTTAGAAATCAAAAATGGAACTTTGCATAGATATAAAACACATATTGGAAGAGAGGAACGATATGCGAATTCGTAATTGGGATATGAAAAGCCATCAGCGGCTGTAAGTTATAAAAATAATTGCTACTCACGAATACCGGTTAGTCACGCTTACTGTAATCGCAACAATTATTTTCATAGGTGGTGATCGTGGGCCATCTATTACAATTCGGCTCAATTGGTCTTTACAAAAAATAAGGTATTGCTTAAAAATCGACTATCGACCCGAATTTACACGGAAGCACCATTTTTAACGAATCTATGTCGAGTACTGTTTAACTTGGAAATCATGTCGTCATAATTCCCTGACCGAAGTCATGAAGCAGCTTGGCGAAGCTGATGGACGTAACGGTGTAGTACTATGTGTCACATGTGCCATTTTGTCATTGCAAAAGATTTATTACTAAACCTTTTTCGAGATAAAAAAGCAGATTAAAATATTAAGATACTAAACAGCCATAAACTATTATCATATTTTGCGTGAAATAGAATTATGTAACCTTGGAAAATTAATTTATCGCAGTTGATCTATAATTAATTTAATTTGACCTATTTTTTATATTTGAAACATGGTAACTCAATAAATATTGATTCTGTTTTGTAAGTTTTTTTTTCAAATTTTCTCCATTTTTAAGATATGCTTTTTGTAGTAAAATAAAGAAGTACAAATTAAGTACATATTAAATAAATACATATTAAAATCTATAACAACAAATGTGTGTGAGTTATAGCATATAGTAGTTTTGTACGAATCTAACTGATTTACTCTGTCACTAAAGACCTTATGTACATAAACCTAGTGTCATAAATTCTCGGCCTAAGTACCGCTATTGCGTGAGAACGCTTTAAGAATGAAAATATGTATATCTCAAGATTTCTGCGTAAAAAAACGCTAATACAGAAAAAGATGCTAGTTGAATCGTAAGTATTAATTTTATATCAATTAAATTATAATTAATTTCTTTCGTATACGTAGAATATCTTTATCGGATAATTATACATACAAACATTGATTTAGATTTTTCCCAATTTTGCCATTTTCTTCAAAAATACAAGCCAAAAATGTTAAATTGCACTTTTCTAGTGCAAAAGCAAATCGATGATGTATCGATAGTCAAACGTATGTCAAGATATCGCTTGCAGTTTTCTTTGTGCAACATAATGTAGCAAATCACATACACAACTATGTAACACGTTGGATTGCATTATCTTCATTATACTGTCTCAAGACATTTAACTTGCCACCTGAATCAATGTCCGATAGGCACAGCACCGTGATTCACTTGCGTGTTCGTCATCTTCCTACGCAGTTTGCACAACCTAACACTGCACTTTACTTATCGATATGCAACCGGAAACTATTTAAATATCTGTACGACCACGACGTAAGAAGGCAATTAATTATTAAGAAAGCAAATGCGCAAGAAAGAAGAAAAAGAAAATGAAAAAGAAAATGAAAAAAAAAAACAAGAGATAAAAGGGAAAAGAAGGCCAAACGAGATCTTGATTAGATCTGCTGATAGGAAGAGGATAGGATAGAAAGCAAAAAGGAAAAGGAAAAAGGATAAAAATTATAAATTGAAAATTCTTTTAATCACCAAAAATGAAAAGAATAAAGTAATAAATTGAGTATGAAAAGAATACGAGAAAAAAAAAATAGGTATACATATATCTGGTGTGAGAACAGTTATTTCTCAGAGAGTAAAGGAGCATAACAAGGAAGTGAGAAAAAGGAGAATAAAATGAATAAAATACATGTAGTGTTTGAGAAAAAGTAGAGCGTAAAAAAGGAATCGAGATCAGTGATAGATTCGACAGCGTGTCGGTCGCGCGAAGGAGAAGAAGAAGCAGATAGCAGGACGAAGGAGGAGCAATGAGCGGCGCGCTGAAGGTGAGGGGTCGATCACGGCGGAAGAGGAGAACACGGGTAAGTAGCGAAAGTAGAAGACAGGAAGAGAAAGAGAGAGAAAGAATCGAAGCAAAGATGACTCACCGCTCCTGCCGTTGGCCGCCGACTGGCGTGAGTCGCGTTTGGCGAACGTGCCGGTCATGTGGGCGAGCACTGTCGCGAGCACGAGGAGTGCCCGGTAGCCGCCGCAGGACCTCATGGCCGACCTTTTGACCGAATTAGAGAAAAGAGAGAAAACGAGTTCTTAGACGACTCTCCCAGGACTCTCTACCGCGTTGAGCGGACCTGCTGAGCGCACTGCTGGCTCAGCGTCGACTGAGACGTACTTTGTGCTCGCCGCTCTATCAGCAGGACCGTCACTCCTCTCGGTACGTTTCACACCGCGGCCCGTGTGTATCCCCCGGGTAGGAAACTACCACCACAACGAACGGATAGTAAGTGCCGGGCAGGCTCTACTACCCGCCGCACAATGGGCCCCCACACTCTTATCACCCGAATTTTAATCCCAGTGGTGCCACCGCGGTATCGGTCACCGCCAACTTTTCCTCTCGTATCCACGCACGGATCCTGCACACCTATTTAAAACCTATCGCTCCACCTCGCGCTCCTTACCATTGGCTCCTGCCCCAATTCTTTGCCCAATGGTACTCTCTCGCGCGCGTTCACCTCCTTTTCAGATCGGCGACGGCGGCGGTGGCAGCGGACGCGGTCTCGGGTGGAGAGAGAGACAGAGGGAAAGGTGGCGGAGATCGGGTGGTGAAGTAGGCAAGGTAGTAGGTGGCGAAGTCCCCCGGATTTTGCCAAGGCGGTGAGCACTATTGTCGGACAAGAGTCCGACGAACGCCACGCGCGACGGTAACGAACTTCTCGAGTTCGCGAAACGGTGACGTTGAAAATTTCCCCTCTTTCGCGTGTTCGCGCGCGTCGCGCCGATCGCGGTCGACGAAGGTGAAGGGGGTTTTAGGTGGGGTTCGCGTGCGAGCAAGATCGGGCTGCCGCCGCCGCCGCCACCACCGCTGACTCCGCTCGGTTCTCTTTCCGCGTCTCTCTATGTAACTGGTCTAGGGTACCGCAAAATCGTCCAGCTGCTTGTCTGGGTTTCGTTACGAGCGTTAGCAGAATTATGAGCGTAGTGCGCCTATTCTTAGGAAAGACCAACGGGGAAACACGATTTTGTTCACGTGGGAAAAACCGATGAGTGACTTTGATGTATGGACAAGGTCGAGGTGAAAATTGGCGAGCGCCAATGCAAACCGTCGCATGTGGCATTACTATTACCATTCCATCCGCATCGATGTATGAACGGTAGTAGAATGAACAAAATTTAGAACTATAGATGAACAAACGTTAGCGAACTGGCTGACCTACGATACTTCACAAGATATAAGAAACTCTTAAATGCTTTTGTGTGCTTGATTTATGTCATATTTTTTCGTAAGAAGAGAAAGAGACAAAAATATTATTACAATTACTTTTGCCAAAATTTATATTATTTTATTTCAAGTATCTAAAGAATATTAGATTAAGAGGTTTTATTTATGTCGTATCAGTTTCGAATATAATCTAGAGAAGGAGAATTATTTTGATTTGAATTCACACACATATTTTCGCTATTAATTTTTACAACCAAAAGTTTATAAAAATATGAGATGATCGATAAATTTGTAAAAGACGGAAGAACATTACAGATTGTCTATTGAAATGGACATAAAGGCCAAATATTTCAAGTCATAGACATGCTGGTGAATGTCGCAATGGAATCCATCCAAGGCTCTTCTGGCCGACCGCACCGTTTGGCGTACGCGTGCTCCAATGCGCGTGCATTGCGATATGGCGCAGCTATCGGTACATGCTGTGCAATATCGGGACTGCGCACTTTCCTGCTCCTTTCGATTTCGCTCGCGTATTCAAGACTATTTCGATTATAATCGTCCCGACACACCCAGACTTCAGGTACCTTGACGTACCTTGGCAATGAGCAACGATTCACTGGCTCTTAAATTGTCTTACCTTGGCACTTCCCTTTCTATAACCGGTATGATGCCGGTATTTCGCGCTTGCGAAAACCGCGACCGACTTTCGATCGATCGATAACTGCCTAATCTCGCGATAAAGTCTTTGCGACTAGATATGCAAAAAGGTTGTCATTTCTTCAATCAACTTAAATCAACTTAAATATTGCACTGACGCGACGCTTGCAAGTACGATAATAAGTATTTTATCGTATAATTGATAAATAATTGTGTTTTTATCACTGGTGCTCGAAGGCCGACTGTAATAAATAAAAATGGAAATATACTGCGGAAATATACGAAAAATAAGCACACGAGAAGTGCAACCTTAAAATATGTTATCAGTAATCAAATAGCATCACAGCTTAAATGATTTATTGAGACAGTAAGCGCGTTGATAAATATGGTTCTCTCTCTCCGAATTAAAGAGGTAATCTATTTCGAAGGGTTAAAATAATTGATTCCTTTTATTTATTTTATTACAGTTTGCAAGTGAATTAGTGAACTACGAACATTGGTGTAATTACATCAATTATACTATCAAATACTTATTATTATTATTGTGTAACTATTCTAGTTAGGTACGTGTCTCTTATAACAAATTGTTTCCATAATAATGCAATAGTATGATAAAATGAAAATAAGTATAGATAATAAATTGCATAAAGTCCAGGGTTGTTATGTTTAAAACATTTATGTTCGAAACAAATGTTTAAAACATGTTTCCGAACACCATACTGTTTTAAACAGACACTTGTATTAAACATGCCTGAAAAAATGTTTAAAAACATGTTTTTTTTTTTTAAAGGAAAAGATTTAATATAGATTTTAGGGATATACTATTATGTAAGAATGTAATAAAGATGCAAAAATGTCTAATCTAAAAGTGATTCTTCTATGATGACATATTGTGGCAATGTATCATTCACATAGAGAGATGTGGGAGCATCCAGATGAGCAACCGTTCACTAAACGGCTAAATAACAATTTAATATAAATGATTGGATCCAAAGGTAGAAACAAATTACATTTGACTACTTAACTACACAATGATGAGCGGTTGTGGTTCTGGATATATTCAATGGTTGTAAGAATCAATCATATTAAAGACTTTTACAACAGCTGCAAAGCTATTTTTTCTAAATGTAGCCATTGATTATGTAACATATAATCAAAATATTTCTTTATATATTTTTGAAATTTTTATACAGAAATAAAATTATTTAGAAATTTAGAAATAGTTATTACTTATTAAATTCTTATATCAAAATATAAAATGTAATATAAGAATAACATAATTACATAAAACAATGTATAGATTATATACATATTTATTTTATATATTAGGTGTTTAAAGCATGTTTTAAAAAAAAACTACAGTTTTATTCTCTTAAAAATAAATATGATTTTTATCAACCTGTCGTTGTAAGGTGCTATAGTTAGTTCTTCGAAGAATTATTTTTTAAATTGTTTTAGAATTGTTTTTTCAAAAAAAAATTTGAAATTTTTTATCGCTATTTATTTTATTTTTACTGTTACATAAATAATGTTACTTGAACTTTTCAAATACTACCAAATAAAGTTATTCTTTTTAAACTTGTTTCTTTAAATCGTTTATACTGCACCGTCGCGCTATGACAATTAATAATACAACGCTGTTTAATTGATCGATCGGCTAATAACGATTACTCGAGATTATATGGGAATCACATTCGTTCGTATAAAACTAATTCTAATCCAACACGGCGATGGTGGTGCGCGCCTTCGTAATCGATTAATGTTTTTAATCAGTTGGTCGCACTCGCGACAGGCCAAATGCGACTGTAACGTACTTCGGTAACAATCTCAATTGTTCGTCCTTCAGATCTTATTAAGCATCGACGATGAGTCGTTCGCGCAACGCGGAAGCTCGCCACGCGTGTCCGTGGGCCCGAGCGTGTCGAAAGGATTTGTCATGGCGGGACAGGTGTGACGATGTTGTGCATTCATTGGCGTGATCCCGAGTAAGCAACCGTCACACATACTGGAACACTTTCGCTCGGTGGATGGCCCGTCAACCACGGCGTCGTCGTTGACGGGAAATAGGAAAAGACGATCGCGCAAGAAAGCCGGCAATTCGGTCAAAGATCCGTTATTGATAACTGAATTGTGGCGATTATTCAATCGGTAGTAGAATCTTACATTCTCAATCTATATCTCTCTAATGTATTGCCCGCAAGGCAACGAAGATAGAGCTGTCCGTCACGGATAATCATCATGAAAAGGAGCGAGCTCACCGAAAAGAAATAATATATATTTTTAACAGGGGTACGACATATTTAAGTCGAGAACGTTTTTCTGTCAAATAAAAAAGAATTCCTGAGTGAGTTGAAAACTAATTTTATCAAAAGAGTTAACACCTTTGGCGTGACGTAAATTTTGACAAACGTTATCTCGAGACAGGAAGTAACAGCAAGAAAAGTACGCTGCTCAGTGACAGGCCTCTCAGACCGAGACGAAAGCGGTCGATTCGATCGCGCATCTCTCGCCGTGAGCGTACCAGTGAAATGTGTTTTGCGCCGGCACGCGACGCATTCTAATGCATTCGCACTGCATGGCCTCTTTCTCCTCCTCGTGAAGATTCTCGAGATTGTGCGGTTTCCGCCTGTCCATCGTTACCACCGCCGCGCCGCCGCCTCGCTGCTCCGCTTCAACGGTATCCGTGATTCCCGATAGAAATTGAAAGGGAATCCATTAACGCACCGAGCGGAACGATGTAAATTGCCTCGTTGGGGCTTTAGCCTGTCGTTGCACTTTTTAGCCGGTCGTTCGGCCGGTCAGAAAAGTGCCGGGTTTCGTTTGCCGGTCGCGCGAAGGTGTCGCGCGAACGGGTGAACGGAATCGAGCGGCGCTTGCTCGATAAGTCTCGATTGCTTTCCCGATTTTTCTCACGCATATCTTGCCGCGCAAGGACGTCGTCTGTAGCAGTGCTTTTCAAAGCGGTCGCTGGCCCCAGCGAATTGCTAGAGGAAAGGAAAGATAAGATATCGTATTCACTCAAAAAAATATTTTGCCGATGTAGCTAGATTTCTCGCTATTTTTTGCATCTGCTAAAAAGAATTGTTTGTCACATATAGAATTTATAGCAGTAACATTTAACAATACCCTTAGAAAATTTAGGTCTCATTGTCAATTATATAGTCAAATTTTTTAATAAATATGAAAGACTTTCTTCTCAGAAAAAATTTCTTTCTAACTTTCACAAACAGTTCAGATATAAATTCTGTTTCTGTTATTTAGATTGATTAAGTACATACAAACGAAATATTTGCTAATTATTTATCTATCTTAGTTAATTTTTTGCAGCCAAAAAATTATGGCTGTATTTGAAAGAATATTTTTTTAAGTGTTTAACTAATTGCACTGTTAAAATAAATATATCGAAGCATAAAGTAAAAAAAATAAAAATATGAGATAAAAAAATTGGAAGTATCAAACTGAGCGTGATTTCAG
Source organism: Solenopsis fugax (assembly GCA_003595255.1). Classification (NCBI taxonomy): domain Eukaryota; kingdom Metazoa; phylum Arthropoda; class Insecta; order Hymenoptera; family Formicidae; genus Solenopsis; species Solenopsis fugax. Next base: position 52,115 of record QKQZ01007749.1, on the reverse strand, counting down.
TTTTTAATAAATAATATCATAAATGTTCAATTTATGGTCTATACGATTTATGCTAATACCATTGAAATGTGAGAAATGTTGAAGTTTATAATACACTTAAGAATTGATGAATATTAGGTCGTTTGAGAAACACTGCTTCGTTGGATTTGTTTATCAGGAGAGCGGATAGCTTTTTCTTAGAATTTGAATGTGTTTATCAATGCGAACGAATCGTTTTCTACGTGCACGCACGTACAGTAGGTGCATATATTCATAAATAAACCAGTTGAAAGGAAAAGTGCTTCAATTCTTATCTATATGAAACTAGGGGCGTTTATTGAATAAACAGAAAGTTATACATACAATTTTTATCACGCTATAAACGTGAGCCAAGATTCATACTTAGAAAATATAAATTTTTCTATATTATATGTGTATCGCATATCTCATAAATGAAAAAAGTACACTGAGAAAAAAAATTTATTGAAAAACTATTATTTAGTCCAATACATTCAACCGAACATTAGATTGATTCAACAATTATTTATTTGCACAAAAAAAGATATAGTTCATTCATGTCAACTATTAACATCTTTTAATTAAGAATTAACTAAACCAACTCAATATTTAGTTGAACGTATCGGACTAAATATTTTAGTTTTTCAATAAATTTTTTTCTCAGTGTATTCATGTCTAAAATATTATAAGTAAAATCATACTTTATTTATAAAAACTTTTTGTTCTTGTTATAATATTTTTCAACCATAAATATCGTAATTGAAAAGTCTGGATTGTAATATAAACAATAAACTCTCATTATTTTTCGCATTTAACATGTATTTTAGTTAATTTTTCTGCAATTTGTTCAGGCTAATAATAGTGAAAAAAGTGGTTATTTGTGTTTATTGAACGAACACATGTATAATAGATTATGTAACATGTGAATTTAATGCTACAATCGTTCCTATCTTATTATAAGCATCTGATCAAGATAATGATCATGATAATAACGAAATGCGGTAGTTTTCCAGCAGTGTCGCATAAGAATTTTCCCCGAAAAACAATCTGCTGAGAATGAAGGAATTGAGAAACGGTCGAGTAAATCATGAAAGCGTATTCGGGAAAATCGCGGTGCCAATTACGTTCTTGCGAACTACGAGAGAATATAAAAGTGAGTAGTTAAATCAAATGTACACGGATACGTAGCGGATACGAATCAATTAGTACTTTCACTGATCCGAATTTCGTGAAAAAGTGTTTCGCCGCCTCGAATCGCCTCGGTTTATAGGCACGAGTTTTTGTTTACGTGAAAGTTTAGTTTGCAATAAGCAGTAACGTCTTTCGGTTTTTTCATCATAGCGCGTTAATTGTTCGTCTTTGAGTGACATTCGCACGTGGTGGTGAGAAGAAATATTTTGCCCGGAAGGAGAAAGACGCGTGATATTTGCATAAAATTTATGACACTTTTTATGAACAGATAAATGAAGCATTTGAATGACTAGATCTTATCAAATAATACATTATGCAGTCTCTCTCTCATAAATAGAAACATATTTCACGAAGAAAATTTCTATAAATAAATATTTTAATACTATGAATGCTCTTTAAAGAAGTAATCTGTATAATACGTTTTGAATATCCAATTCTCCTTTTAAAAAGATTAATTAATTTTGAATTAATTAAATTAAAAAGGATCAGATACATCTTAATATTTACGAAGTTATTACAAGTTAATTAGTGTTTAATGGAATATAAATATAGGATGCTCCAGATTCCTCACACTTCTTTTCATCCGTTCTTCTTTTGATCCAACTTAAAATTAATGTTTCTTTAACTGTGAAGGAAGTGCAGAAAATGTGAAAAAATATAATTAATGTGAGAACTATGGTACGCATAAATCTTCTTTACACTAATTAGAATTGTAATTAATGTATAACTATGGGCTACGATGACTCTAAGCAAAATGAGAGATGATTATCGACCATGACGATTGTAATAATTAGAGCTGCTAGAGAGTGATACAGCTATGTAATCTTGTACACGGACATTCAGCATTGTTAATTCACTGGTGTTTAGTTACTTGTATAATTTTAAAAGAGAAGTTATCGATCTACGAAAAAGCATTTGATAAACGAGTCGCTGATCAAATAGCAAAGGATGCCAATAGGATAATTATTAGCCCTACCTGCAAGTGGGTCTCTATTGCTCGAACGATAAAAAGTCGCTTTGTTTAGAGGACAATGGAAACCTCTTAAATAACAGGCACACCGCTTAACGAGGCATGCCAATTAATCGCTATAATTATATGAAAGTTAGTTGATATAAAGCTAGCTTTAAAAATCGGCAATTTTGAATTATACACGGTCAGAACTTGGCGGAACTGAATACCGATTTTCGTGCATCGATGCGACATAACATCATTAAGGAATACTGTGATTTATTCGAGATTTACAAGTGAATGCTAAGCAATCGCTTCATTTTTGCGCTACTTTCGAGTTCTGTATGTCTTGTAGAAAAGATCTTTATTCAAAATAAACTTTAAACTTTTGATGTCAATCATACACTGAAAGATATTTATGACTATAATTACTATGATAAAATAATTATGATTAGAAGCTTCATTTTTATAATCATTATTATTATAAAGTAATAATAACTTTATGTTTATAGTTACCATAAAATATTTTTAAAAAATTTATTGTAAATTATGATAATTTCAAATATCAATATAGTAATAAACTATCAAGATATGGATGATACAATAAAATAAACATTTTTATATAGTAAATAGAATCATCATTAAAGAATATAACTATTTCTTTAACATTTGCTTACTACTTACGTAATAATAATAATAATAATGATAATAGTTATAATTTGCATGTGTAACTATAAATAGTTGGCACTGAAAATGACTATGAATTATAATTAAAATATGATAATTGCAATCATTTTTTTCTCTAACGTAAGAAAGTTAAAAATTAAACAATAAAATTAATGAAGAGAATTGGATAAATAGATTAGCATTACAATAAGTGTGGAATTTTAAAAACTCAGTCCGTGTATATTAATATTAGAGAAAGTTGTGCTTGTATATTAATACTCTTTAAAAATTTCTTGAAATTAATGGAAATTCTAAAAAAATCCTTTAATATATTAATAAATAAAATAGTTCAATATAACTGCCATGTCATAACCTTGTGGTTCAGTGCAATAATCTCATTATTTAAGATAAAACAATTTCCAGGAAAGAATCGCATACCGATAATTTTAGTGTGCCACGACCTTCATTCATTCAAGAGAAATACCCCTATGTATCGTTCGTTTGCGTGATAAAAGTTCTGTCCACCTTCCGGAGACATTTCTTGTGTACAGAAACGACAAACCGTGTTAAATCGATCTCCGTTCAGGCGTGCAGATTGAGGTAAGAACAAAGAGAGACACGAGTGTCGTAATCTCGGTTAACTGTGCGACGGCTATAACAAACATGGAATTTGCCTTTTTCACGAACCAAATAAATCTTTCACCCTTATTTTTTGTATTTAACACGAAATAATGACATGTTAATTGCGTTTCACTGCTCACATTGAATGTTTTATGTGTTGTATTATGTAACAAGAGCACAATGTACTGTGCGGTTATGCAAATCGATTGGAAGACAGGATAATGCATTTTTAGTCAAATAAACAAGTTTTAATATGAAGGTAAGCTTGATATTTTATATATTCATTATTTTATACACTATCATTTTATCGAATATTTTTGAAGAATTTATTTCTTTCGATAAATATATTACTTGAAAACGAACAGGAATGTAGTCATGAATAAAATATCTTTGGGAGAATTCCGCTCACTCAAATGACAACTAAATGAGAACATGGCAGATACTTGAAGAATGCAACGATAATTATATACATATACCCCTTCACTTGGACGGTGCAGAATAAAATGCATCGCCAAGATGCAGTTGCGGGAACCGACATCTTCTCTCATTCATTTCCAGCCATTCGCACGATTAATTCTTTCACGCATGATCGGCAACATGTGTGAGAAGACACAATTTACGCCGTTTACATTGTTATTTTCTTCGAGATGCTTCACTTCTAGTGATTGCGAGATAAAAGCATTCGCAACGCGCACCCGCGGACTTATGGCCTATCCGTTCTTTGTAGGGACCTTTGTAAATGTGGATCGTGACTGTTTTGCACCGATCCTACGATCGTGCCGAGATACACGAGGTACGCTCGGATCAATGACGTAACATCGTAAGTGATTGTGCAGAACAACGGAACCAGACACCCGATTGGATATAGGGCACCCGTAATCTGTGACATACATATCGGTATACGAATTCATACGATTCACTTTCAACGATCATCATGATAAATCGATTAGAGTGCATGAAGTGAATTCGTTGAATGAACAACTTGTTTGGATAAAGATGCTTAATTCCTTTCACGTTAGGAGACCCTCTTAGAGCACTAAGTTTACTTATGTGCCTATCTCTTCATGTCTTATATAAATTTACTTTCTTTTACCATTCTTTTACTTTGCATTCTGCAAAATAATATTTTCAATTCTATTTAATTAATTGCTGATATTTAAACTTTTATTTTCTAATATTAACATCAATTATTGAGAAAATAAAATTATATTGCTAAATAAAAGTACACAATCTTATTTTATACACACTATTCAAAACATAAAATTATTTTTATAAAAATATGCATAAAAAATATATTTAAAAATATGAAAAAAAAGTTTCCTTTATGTTGTTAAAAAGTGATTTAATATATTATAAGCGAACCAACATATTCATCTCAGATGTTTAAATTTGTTGAAATTATAACAATAAACATGTCAATCAAAACCAAAATTTTATTTTTCATAAAAAAAAGCAATAAAAATATTATAAATATAATAAAACATGAAGGATTATTACGCATAGAAGATAAAATTATAAAGAAAATGATGAACTCTACAAAATATATAAATATATGAAAAAATATGTATTGAAAAAAAAATTGTACGATAAAAGTACAAGATTTCTCATCTTTATTTATGAGACATGTGCAAATCATTATGCAGAATGATACATCCTTCATTATGAAAATGAATGCAACTTCCTTCATTATGAAAAACACGGTAAAAAGGTTCGAAGTGAAAATAGCTTTTAAAAATAGCTAGAGTGATATTTAATTGTTTTAATGTTATAAACAATCTTTGTTGTTCCGTTAATAAAAATAGATAAGTATTCCGTAAGAAAAAATTAAATTTCTTTATTATTCTCAAATAATTATCTGATATTTAGCTTAATAATTCACACAATAAAGTGATTGTTAATTACAAGTAAATTTTACTTTACGGCCAATTTCAAGTCCTTTTCCTTTTTCGGCAAAAAGAAAAAAATAAGAAACAGAAAGCTGTGAGCGCCTACAACGCGATACAACGAAAGCGAAATTTTTACTCGCCGAACATTAAGTTGTCGACATTTAACGACGTGTGAGTTTTATGCGGTACTCTCTGTGGAAGTTCCGACACGCCTCGCGTGAAAAAAAATTTCATTCGTCATGATCCGTGATACTTGAGGAGGGATGGGCCGCAATCAAACGGTTGTCCGACAGCGGTAAGCACTATAGTATGCTAACGCATGAAAGCGAGAGTAATGCGTTTATTTGATTGGCACATTTATTGCTGCGATTTTATTCTACGTCTTTGTATCTTTCATATGATTAATATATTCTTCTAACGTCTTTCATCGTATATACGAGAGAGAGTGCTTTTCCCATGATAATTACGTGATAATATCATCGACATTTATTTTTTGTACAAATGTGAAAAGCGAGATTGTTGACAGGAGCGCTCAATGGTGGAGCAACACCGGTTGCTTCAAAGGACTTAATTAGCGCAATTCGGTTTCGGCTGTTCGACAGGATTGCGCTTATGTAAATGGGCGGAAGACGAAGCAATAGCGCGGTAGTGGTCTCAAGCAAACAAGCGCGTTTCCGGCAACGCCGGTAATCCGGATAAACTTTCGGGGTGCGCGTCGATTGCGCAACAATTGGCGGACTAATGACATCGATTACACGCGGTTGAATACTATCGCCCGGTAAATCTCGCCTCAGCTCGACCCGATTGAGGCTAAAAACACATCCTGAAACAGAAAAACGTCCTCGGGCCCCGCATTAACGGGCTCTCGCTCGTTCGCTCGCTCCACTCCGGATTTCACATCTCGCGTTCACGTAAACCGCAGAAACGCACCCACGGGGAAACCGCGTGCGTGCGTGCGTGAGCATGGGTGCGTGTGTGGAAAACACTTTCTTTTCGCGCGGAAAACCGTGTTACACCGCGCGGTTTCTCTCCACGGATGAATATATGGGCGGGTACCCGTAAAATTCGCGCGCCCGGCATAATTAAAGGTGAAGAGCGGCCGCGCCGGCGCCGCCCGCCTGCACGTTTCTCTCAACACTTCATTAGTGCACAGAGTTTTATTACCGAGTAGTTAATTTTGTAATTAAATCCATGTGCAATTGGATTCTGAGATTTATGGAGATACTCTTATAAAGCGGCGCGTTAATAAAGAGCCTCGCGGTTTGTATGCTATCCAAGATATCGCGTTATCCCACAATTAAAAATATATTACTGTTTATTGAACATTAGATTATAAAAAATATTTGAAAGATTTAAAGATTTTATATACGTTTTACGTAAAATTCTTATCAAAAAAACATCGTCATCGTGTACCTCGATATTAAAAATTATAAAACTTAAATTTAAAATCAAGAAAATGTTCTAAATAATATCTAAAAATATCTATATAATATCTAATAATAATATCTAAATAATATCTAATATTTAAAAATATGATACTACCATAAATTAAAAAAATTAAATTTAAATTCAAATTAAATTATAGTTAAATAACTTTTAAACATTAAATTAATATGTTGTTTCGCACAATTCGTGGGAAACATTTCGCCTCTACGCAGATGATTACATAAAGATTCCATCGATTCTTAAAATTCCTAAAAACATAGAACATAAAACGATTAAACTATACATAAACGATTAAACTTTACAAAGTAGCACACAATGTTCGTGATGTTCGCGGTGACTAAATGAATTCAGTTACGCCGGTAGAATTTACACGAGCACTTCATGTACGTATAACTTTGATGCGATTACAATCGTCAGATGGGACTTTTCCGAGAAAATCGCAAGCGACGTTTCTTCTTTAGGAAAATCGTGTCACTTCGAGGAATCCTTCGTACTCATGTTATATGTAGGTCAATGCATAAAAAATGCGAAACATTTCGCGATAGATCGCAGATTTTCTGTATGTGTCTAGCTACGAAAAAAATAATACTTAGTATGAAGCCGCACTGAAAAAATTTGGTAATAACTATTAAATGTTAAGTGAAATAATGCCAATTAAAAATTTGGTTAATATAACCAAAAATAATTTTACATTCCTAAATATTTAGTAAGAATAATCAAATTTAAAAATATTTACTAAATATTGAATTTAGAAAAGTAAAATTACTTTTGATTATATTAATCAAATATTAATCAAATATTTAATTGGCATTATTTCACTCAGTATTTGGCAGCTGTTATCAAACTTTTTTTTGAGTGTATGCATATCCAGATATGATGTAAGTGAAATAAAAAAAGGTAAAAAATTCGAAATTAATTTAAAAACATATAATAGTACTCTAATTAAAAGTAAGAGATATTGAAATGCCAAAAATAGAATCAGACGCTATATCTCAAGATTCTTCATGGAAAATTTATTTTTGAGTTAACAAAAGAAAGAAAAAACTAAAACGCCTGAAAAAAGATAAAAAAAAAGGAAGAAAACTTGAACCTGTCACTTTTTATAAAAGACAAAAGTACTTTTCTTGTTTGTGTATTATTATATGTATAATATTACTAACAAATAAAATAGACTCATAAAAGGAACTCATTTCATCAAGAGTATTCATTTAGCTATATTCTTCTTTTATACTTTCATATGATAGTGATATGCAAACAGCTATGGTGCAAAAAAGGAAGGTCCAGACACCGCCGTCTTTCTCTTACCTATCTCCCATGCTTCAACGATCAACAATGCTAGAGGCGGACTGTGCACCGTCTATCCGCGTAGTATCTCAGCGCATAAAAAAAATTCCGATGAAAGTGATAACGTCGGTCGAACGTTTCCGCGCTGCGAAAATTCAGGCGTCAAGTTTCCACGATCGTCGCGCAGACACGCGTCGTTAGGATACACTTTTCTCGAGACATTGATATTAATATCCCGCTGTGAAAACAACATCAACGTCGTGTATGTCGGTGGTGTGCGCGGCCACGAATGATCACCACAGCCGACACAAGCCAATTTTCTTGTACAGCGCGAAACAAAGTTTCGTTTCCGAATCCCCGGACGCGGAATTATGCCGCGCAGAGAAATGCGGCATAAATCGACGCGTGACAGGGAAATGCGGAATATACTGCAAAATTTACTGCTTTAATCTGTTTAGATATCTGGGGTTTTATTCTCTTTAATATGAGGAATTCTTGATAGAGAAAGAGAAGAAACATGTTTTTCACTCTTTCGACATACACTGTTATTTTAATAACAATTAGACGAAAAAAAGTTGCTATATTACTTTTAGATATCTGACAATAGTTTGCTATTCTAATTTTATAAATTGCTAATGAAAGATAATAATAGGAGACCAATTTTTTATGCTTATCTGATGATTAAATCAAATGCAATGATGAAACATTGATCTAAATTTACTTTGGCCTGAATTCTAAGGGAAGATATGAGTGGCGAATATTTGATAGAACACTGAAATTATTGATTATTACTTATATATCATAGATAACGTTAACAGTAATCTTCGACTATAAGAATATAAAAGTAAAAAATTTTTTTACAAACCGAGTTATTAAATTGTACTAAATCTTTCTACACTTTCTAAAATTGCTCTAATAACATTAATTTAGCTCATATAAAACTAATTCAATTATTTTCTAATATCCTTTTTCTTAAATTAGGAAATTTTTAAAATTTAAAGATATTTGAGAAATTAAAAAACTCATTATATTCAACAAAAAAATAGTTAATAGTTTTATTTCTGAATATTTTTTATTAATTAAAAGATTATTAAAAAATAATTTTATTGCGCTTTAGCGGATCTTTCATTAACATGATAAAATACGAAAAACCATAAACATTCTGCCACTACACATATGAGTGCTTCGAAGTCCTTATCCGAGATTACCATATATTTATTGTGAAAGATTTGACAAATGAACTCAATGATAACGATGCATTCGTATCATTAATAAAACGCAACGACCAGACTAACCAAAATCAATATTGCGCGTTCTTCTTCTCCGCCAATGATAGTCGTGTTCAATTAAAATGATTAAAGTATACAGTCTACGCCTGAGTTTCCGCAGCGCGGCAACGTTCGCGTGATAAAACAGTTTCAATTAAATGCCTCGCGACTTAGTGACAAATCATGAGAATAGGTGCGCAGCGTGAAAATAAAATGTCGGAAACATTAATTTCAGTAAGTCGAGTGTAACCGTGCTCGACACGCTTGTTAAATAATCAATCAGAGTGCTAATTGGAAACTTGAATGAAAGAACGATTTATTTCTTCAACATAAACCCTTAAACACACTGCTGAAAATTCTCCTAAAATTCGATCGCTTGCTGTGTGAAGATGGAATGAGAAAGAAGATTCGGGCTAGGTGGAAAAAAAGTTTGAAGTCTCCCCTATTGACCGATATGATTGACTAACTTCATTGCTCAACTAAAATAAAATGGCACAAAAATAAAGTTTTTTCGGGAAGGTCTCCCAGACCCACTTATGTGTTTAAGGGTTAAGGAAAATGAAGAAATGCTAATTTTACTTGTACTGATGTTCGTGACATGTAGCACCTAATTTTATTGCATTTATTTGTATTTAAGTTGTACGTACAAAATACGTACAATTATTTAGTCTGCCGATTATTTTGACTGAAGAGCAAATATGCGGAGTTCCGCTCACAACAACAGCTTATGCAAATTAATGTTTTACCGAACTTTGTATGAGCGTGTTGATACGTTTCTTGGAAAGTACGCCCGTAACGAGGAAGATGCTCATTCCTATTTACATGCTCATCGCTGTACACGAAGATGAAAGTTGCGAAGCGACAAGAGTGACCGGCGCGTATCCTTTGCGCGCGCGATGAAATATTGCAGTTGGAACGTTACAGTGCCGCTTATGCAAGTCTTATGCGCCGGCACAAGTGGCATAATTAACGAGTACAAAATACGCGATGTTTAGGACTATATCGATATTGGCGTCGCATCATTAAGGTCGCGTCGATGTTACTCTCACGTGACTTCCGCATTGCGTAGGCAGTGATTACGCGAAAGACCGCATTTAAAATTTAATTGCACGTCGGTTGATGACGCGTTCCGACTGTTAATTAGGACGCAGCATACTCTCTCGCAGTCTAGCGCTTGGTGCTTTTTAAAAAGCTGCCTAACGGCGCGAGCTATGCACGGGTACAGCGATCGATTATGTTATCCGGCTTGTACGACTCGTATACCAAGCAAATTCGAGGATGATTGCATGTGCATGATTGTAAGTCATTTTCAATAATATTGAAGACAAATTCATTAATATTGAAGATATTAAAGATTAATGTTCAACATAAATTATGGCAATAATCTGACTATATGATATATAATCTTCATTCAAAAATACACAATTTGTTACTCTTTGTGAATACTATGATTCTTTTCGATTCCTTGCAACTCAAATTTAGAAACTGTATTCTTTAACTCCCTTAATTTCATATCGTTATGCGTAGCAAAAAAGTGAAACTGCTTGAAATCTAAAGAATAAAATTAATACCGACATATAATTTAAGAAAGCCATTCCTACATATTACGAAAAGAGACTCATAAATAAAAATAATACGCATAAAAATGTTAACTACATTTTGAAAAATATCGAGGTCTATAATGTTATAAATAATATAATAGTGTTTAGCCAATAATGTAAATTTAAGAAATACATTACTATTAATGATGCTCGTAAGTATTAATTATGAGAAACCTATCTATTTGGACCTATGTGATATAATGTCATATAATATATATTGCCTCTCGAAGAAATTTTAACTGAAATTATATACTCGTATAAATATCAAGTATAATATATTTTCTAATTAATATTTACATAATATTTATTCATTTTTGCACACACATTACTCGCATTTATGTTACATCCTGTCAGATGTAATGTCAAATAAAAAATTACAAATAAAACTAATTTTTTTTTTATTGCTTTTTCTTATTTATTCATCATTACAGTGCTGAACACAATCATAATTGCATGTCTTAAATAACTTCATCTAACATAGAAGATATAGCCGATATGTAACACGTCTTCATCCTATCCGAGGTTTTCTTAATCGTAAATCATTCTTTCGTGGCAACTGGAATTCCTGTGGGAAATTAGAGAGACTTGCTATCGTATTTGACAAACTCGATTCCGCAGTCAACGAGATTTACAAGTTTGCCGCATTCGGAGAGAAAGAACGATGGACATCACGTACAAGCTGATAAGGTTGTTCATCTTTCGCAAAATGTTTTTGCGACGTCATGAGAAAACTTTTGATTTAAGCGTTGCACTCGTAACGTAAATAGTCATAGATTAAGGATGCTGCGAATTTGATAATTACATACTACAGGGAATTATATAAAGCGCGCTGAGAGGGAGACGCACGAGCTGTCTAATGAGTCATTGTATAGATATCAAATAGCTGTGTTTAACTCGATACTAACAAAACTGGTTTAACGAATAAATGCACGTTTCACGCAGATATACCATCGCTGGACGAACAGGGTCTCAAAATTCCTTCGCGTTCTAGTTGATCGTGATATAAGAGTACTGCCGCTGCAGAATGGCCAGGTGGCATTTCACGGCACATTTCGTAATTAGATTGAAAGCGTGGAATAACTTTTAATGATAATATGAAGAATACGTAAGAATCGTTATTAAGATAACGAATCTTTTCGAGCAATCTGACATTAAGAAAAAAAATACAATTCAGAAATCTGCAAAATGTGAGATAAGTATTCTTTAATTTGATTTACCGTTTGATACTAGTCAATGTAGCGTAAAATACTTGCAAATTCTTCTAGAAATCATTCTCGAAATTCGTAATTATTAATAATTACAAGAAAGATAACTTAATTATATTGTTGTAATAAGAATTAAATAAATACTAGTTTCGAAATGATTAAACACAAATTTCGTTTACTTCTGTTCAGTATCGTGTCAATTTTTTGTAGTTTCGTAGTTTCTTTTTGGATTTTTATATACTTTTTTCGTCTAAGCAACGCTATTTAGACGTTATTAACTGGTTTCGCAGCATTGTGCGGAAGTATATTATAAACATTACGTACGTGATTATTCAATAGAAGCGATAACCTAATTGATAACATTATCTTTATTTAGTGGAGCGTTTACCCTATATTGGGTTCGTGTTATGAGTTTCTGCGAGAAAAACGAGAAATTAGATAAACACTTGATTTATTTTTATAACGTCTAGGTGCATACATACATGTACGTATGCATAAGCGGCATTACGTAAATGGGTGATACGGGGGTATTAGTATTCTGTGTATTCTGATATCTCTTACCAGTATTTCGAGTACGAAAGAGGAAAGGACAGAGTTACTCGCAGCTTAATGAATTTAACGAGCGGGTTGCGTTCCGCCTTTTGCGATAAGAATCGCGATTCATCGAGGGCGTAACCCGACGCTTGCTTTCGGCAAATTAAATCGATGGTCGCGATTCGCAAATAAATGGATATTGATTACTTTGAAGTCCGCGTCTGACATTCGTTTTTTTTCTTTGAATATGATAATTTCGAGTGGTTATATATAAGTCGTACAAAAAATAAACCTTTTAATAATAACCAAGTTAACAATAATAGTTAACGAAAAATTAAAAAATTTAGTGTATATGAATAAATTTGTAGTAAATAATTTATATATATAACAATATTTTATATAAAATGCTATCAATTTTTATTTAAATTTTTGTTTATACTTTTGTGTTTTATTTGTTATAAATAACTTAACAAAGTGAAAAGGCTAAACTGTTAAACGTTAGAGTATAAATACGAAACTTATGATCTTTTCAAATTGACGAAATTGTATGTTAATTAATTGACATTGCAGAAAAGCGAGATGGATATTGCATTCCTCTCAAATTGGTTTCCTTCAGTTTCCGTTAATGCGAATATGATTGATCGACCGTGTCATATAATGGAAGATATTGTCGTATTCATTAGAGCAACTTGCGGTACGCAGAAATCACAGGGGATCATCGTGAAGTGGGTGCGTAGAGATTTCCAAAGGAGCGATTAAGAGATTGCCCGGCGCAGAGAACCGTCAATCAGCGATTGTTCGCGCTCCCACACGTGTTCAAGAGTGATTAATTACGATTTTCACTTGAAGCGTCCGTGCGTAGCGTTAGCCTCGAATGTCATTCACAGAATACACGTAGTGCACTTTGCCGATGCATTTTGGCGACATATTTAACACCGTTTCATTCGTTAAGTGACATAGATATAGTATTTAAAATTAGAGGAACGAGATGTTCAATGGCTTGATTATATGAAACGTAACATCTTATGAATCATGTTACGTCAGTAAAAAGATATTAAAATTGAGTGAATAATCAATGCAAGTGTGTTTCACTAAAAATAATTAGTTTAATGAATAATATGGTGATTATATGAGCTGTTACTTTTCTTATTTTTGAGATAATAAAGTTTTGAGATAATAAACTGTTTTATCTACACTGAAAGAAAAAAAATACAATTACTACGTAAATAGTAAGCAAATTTTTAATTTTTAAAAAATAGTTATAATCGTGATTGCATTTTCTACATAGAAATGCACATTTTATTGTTACTATTCATATCTTGCTATTTTACTATATTAATATTTTGAAATCATAATTTATAGAAAATTTTTTCATAGTTGATCGAATTATAAACCTAAAGTTATTATTACTATTTTGTAATAGCAATAATAAAAAATGGAGCTCCTAATCATGTTTTATCATGCAATTATGATCATAAATATCAAGAACCTTTCTAAAAAAAAAAAAAATGTCTAACAGTACGTAGCTTTATCTAAACATTTAGAAATAGTCATTTAAAATGTCTGCACTTCAATATTTTGATTGATGAGTTCTATCTTTGAAATGTATGACTTGATGGTGGTCTTGAAACGGTCGTGCCTATATTTCTCTCGCTGCGAGATCTCTGAGGAAACGTAGGCATTGCATTCGCGCCAGTATGCAAACGCCGCCGATCAGCATAATTGGCTTTCGGATCTTTACAGTGCGCGCGAGCGACACAATATCGGGCTCCCAACGGAGACGTACGAGACGCAAGATAAAATCTCGTACACGTGCATAAGAGTTCGCCATCGGGAACGCGGCTCATGTCGTCGTTCTCGTTGTCCCCGCCGCGGCCGCCCGTTACATTCCGCAAGGCGTAACGCACCGCGAAAGCCGCGTCACCCGCATTATACACCGCACACATTCGCCGGTCTTGTGCTCTCCGGCGTTATCGTGGGAAGGTCATGCTGCTTTCCACGTGGAATGCATGTAGATGCAATAATGCGAAATTACCTAGTGTGAGGAAAATAATACAGGCGAAATTCAGGAAAAATGGAAATAAAGTTATCAAACAGCGAAATCATATGTTTGGAGCTATATGTTTTTATATACTGTAGAAATTGGATAACATGCTCATTACTTGCTTTAAATGGAAAATTAATATTTATAATTCAGAAATATATATAATATTTATTTTAAATTACCACGTATGTATAAATTTAAAAGAATATGACGATGTCTAATAATACAAATAGATCATTGATTAGAAAAGATAAAATGAAGACGAATAAATCGATATTCATTCAATTGCATTTTGACGACTTATTTGTATTTTATACAAATCGACAAATTTGTATAAAATTATCAAATTTATTATATTGTTTAAATTATCTTTCTTTTTTCCTTACATTAAATTTAATCAATATTAACAAGATTAGTTATAGTTTAACCAAAATTAACGTGCACGCAAGCGGTTTAAATTTCCTTTCTTCACAATAAAATCTTTATTGACTGCTATCTTTTTTAGGACAATATGATCGGATTTATTTAATCTACTTTTAACGTGAAGTTACGAAGTTTCGCGTCTTCCACAAGCAAGTACTGTTTGGTCAGGCGAAGATAAGCTTCCAGCAAACAAAGACACATACAGTAGGGCAGCACGTGCTCGCGGACACGAACGCCCTGCATATATATTGCGGATAAGCGCAGCATCTCTTCGTTTTCTCCGCCTGTGCCCGCCACCGTGATGTAAGCACGTACACGCGGCAATCCCTCTACGCGTAACACGCAAGTCCTTACAAGGCAGCGTGCATTCCACGATGGTAGACAGTGTAGACACCAGCGGTAACGAAGTGCCGCCCCGATTCGAAATCGTTTCCCTTCTCAACGAAGTCCTTAGTTACAAAAAAAAGGAAAAAAAAAGAAAACGAGAGAAAAGGGAAAACAAATGGGCGAGTTTGCGAATGCAAAGGCTACTCGCAGTAAAGTTGTAAGATGCACAGCTTTATTTAAAGCCTTTGGTGGGTTCGATCGGTTAAACATTAAAGGGTTACGGCAAAAAAGCCGCAATGAGAGAAATCGTTTGGTAGAATAGTGATCAACTGAATTTTATAGTTACTGGTACCAAAAAACTTAGTTACATTTAACAAAACTTTTTGTAATTTGTTGTATAAAAATATTTGGTTAAAGCTACAAATTGTTTGGTCAAAACAACTATATATTTAGTAACTATCACTATAAAATTCATTTGATCACTATTCAACCAAACTTTGGTTGATTTTACCAAACATTTCTTTCAGTGCGTGTAATATATTTTATATTAAAATGTTAGGTTACAATGCAATTTAAATCATTTCTTTTTATCGTTATATAGAAATTTCTTGATTAATTGCATGCAATTATTGTAAATGTTTCAATTAAAACACGTTACATATGAAAAATTCAAGTTTCCTTTTCGGAGACTCCTTTAATTGTAAAAATATGCAAAATTCCTTCAGGAAGATGCACAAGTGTATAATGCAATAGCATGAATAATAACATGGTAGAAAAGCGGAATGTATGTTTAGTACGTATTTTATCCGTAAAAGTATAATTAGCAGACACACAACAATTACATGCACATCGCGTTTATTGCTGCCGTGAGCATCTCTAAAACCCAAGTCATGAGAAAGTGCATACGGTCTTCAAAACGATGAAGATATCGCTCGGTTTAATGACTTCTTCAGCGCCTGAAATTGTCGGAATTGCAACGTTGCCCTGCCCACATGCACGAATCACTCTAGCTATCTCATGCGGATATAGGAAACATTTTTCCTTTTGATTCACGAGCTACACGTTTGCATCGAGCGTTATTAATTCGTTTATAAATATTGCAGTTTTTTAAAGGCACGCACTTTAAGGAGATTGCGTGCACACGCGGCGCATTCTTCCACGCGTATACTCGCGAATACCTGGGAAATAGATACAGACGGCGCCATAAAAACGTTACGACTTCCTTCTCAACGCTCTCGTACCAATATCGTATATTTGAATATGGATCAGGCTGCGAAGTTTTGTAGTTGCACGTGGCGTAACGTGCGATTCGCTGATCAGATCGCGTTACTTCCGGCGAAAACAATTTTTCATTGCTCTCGTCTATACATGCGAAATTTTTGCATACGCCATTGCATAATCGGATCGCTGGGCACACGGTGCGTTGCACGGATTATGTTTTTATTCAGCGACATTTGCGACGGACGGTATTTGCTATTCATTATGCAATGCCACATTTCGCAATTTTGAATTTCGTCAGCTGTAAAGCAAACCCGCTTTACCGACGTCAGAGCCATACTCGGTAGAAAAAAAATCGCGTATATCGCATATATCTCATTCGCGGTTAGTTTGGTTGACATTTTAATTCGTACGTTAGTTTCCACGTTAACTGCTATCTTAACACGACTCGCTCTACGTAGACTTTAATGAGATACGTCGAAGGTTTTTCGCCATCGGCGATTAAAATGTAAGACACGCGGCTGTAGATCAGGCACTGCATTTCGATGATGGCTACAATTAGCCGATATTGATTCGAATCTCAGAAAAAGATCAGCAGATTAATTCATACTACGGTTTTATGTTGTATGTATACTGATAGAATTTCGGAAAATCATAATTTCATGTGAAATTTAATATGTAAATAACATATGCAAATTTGAAATTCTATTCCATCATCCATATTTGTTATCAAGGTTTACTATCGTATTCATTATATTAATTCATAAAGTTCTGAGCAACCTTGTCCTATATTGCGACCAAATATTTTAACTGATTGTTCCAAATAAATTCTCTCTATCGTTCTCTTTATTTCAATTAGATATCGCTCAATTTATCGTCTCATATCATCCCATAGATTTTTTATTTTTATAAATTCATGTTTACAATACATTTTTCTTATTTTCTTATTTTTTTATTTTTCTTCTAAATTTTTTTACTAATCAGTTATAGTAGCAAGGTTGCTGACGCTTTGCTTTTTGAACATTTTTGATTCTTTATTTTCGTATATACATTTATTAGCTTTATAAAATATCAAATTGTATGTTTGTAATGTAGTTATTATTATTATTTAAATAGATGCATATTGTGAACGGTGAATTTCTATTTATGTGTATATTCTATTTTAATTTGCAGTTTCTTTGAAATTGCAGCGCTGAATATGAAAGAAATGCTCTTTAAAAAACCGGAAAGGTATCTACTTGGCGCGTTACCAATTTTATGTTTGCTGGACAAATTGGTAAGTAAATCACGTATACACGCGATGAGTAATTGTGAATTACTGCGGAAATCGTAAAAACATCTGCGAGGTTGTTACATTTACAGGAAGTGAGCAATGTACTTCAATTTTTGTCCATCAAATATTAAGATAACAAACTGCAACTGTTTTTCTTTCCACAAGATTTATATTTTATGCATCTTTATGTATCTTATTTAACGGGCATTTTAAAATTATTACATTTTCTCTCCACTATACATTCTTTGAACAAACACAAAGAGAATTTTGTCTTAGAATTTACTTTCAAAATCATGGTAAATGTGAAACAACAAGAACGAAGAATTCGAAATATTCAAAGAATTTTAATGTAATTTAGTACAAATTAATTTGAAATATACTTAAATTTTAAAATTAAGTATAATTTATTAAAATTTATTGTTTTAGTAAAATATTTAGTACTTAGTAAGATTTTACTAATTTTACTAAAATTATAATAAAATTCTTTGAAGTTCATGTTGTTCCACAATTACCATAATTTTAACGGTAAATTCTCAGAGAAAATCCTCTCCGTGTATATAATTTTTTATATCAAATGCCTTTGCGATTAAAGTTGGAGTTAAATTTTTATCAATTAAAGATCGTTTAAAAATTGAATGCAAAATAAGACCGTGCGATTAATTCATATATTTGTTATTAATTTAATTTGCGATAAAACTTTCGTTTCTAATTTCTTATAAACAAGTCTATGTATAATAATTCTCTATTCGCACTATGAAGAAATCGGCAAGAAGTAAAAAAAATCTTTAATGAACATTTTTGTATAATTATGAAAGCTACTTTGCATTATTATTAGGCAAATAAGATATAAAAATAATTTTTCTTTTAAATATTTTATATTACTCCCGTTCCAGATCATTTCAATTTCAGATTTATTTAGTATGCTGTCCTGTAATTATGACTTGGCAATGTGACAGTTTATCTTCCTGCCGATAATTTTTTAGCGATAACGTTAGCTCGGTTTGTCAATCAACCAGCTAATAAGTGTGCTTCATGCATTTACTTTCTCACTCCCTTTTCGCTCTAAATTTTTCATGTATTTTACTGGACTCGTATCTATTTTACTGGTTCCGCTCTACATATAGTACATATACACAGGTGCATTCGTGCCTACGTACGCAATGAAAAATCGCGCGCGATTGCGTTTACGCAAGTGTTTCCATCGCCGACCCGCGAGAAAAGGGTCGTACCAAACGGAAACAATTCGGCGGTTCTTTCGCTCATACTTTATCACGCGAAACAGATTCCCATATTAATTATCGCGTAATATGCCCCAAATATATAAAACATCGATATAATGTAAGACTAATAAGTTTAATGTAGTCGTGCGAGAAAATGCAATATTCTGCGAACTTATTAAATCGGTTTCTATTTCATACGTAATCGGCTGGGACTGTGAGAAACCATGCGATAAATAATGGCGATACGCGAATGCATACAGGATATTCCATCATCGCTATTCCCAATAAATAATTTGTAGCGGTTGTTATTTCAATAAAGCCTAGTTATACTCAGAAATTTAAATAAAGAGAAAATGAACAGAATGGTTTCTTATTAAATTTTTATTCGCGGGAAAGGTCTGTTCCAGCTTTATTAAAAAAATTGTAATTGAAAGGCGCAATGGCAAAACCGTATAATTTGTTGTATACATACGCGTATTCTTATATATCGAATCGGGTTTAACGAATCACGGGGCCCGATATGATAAGCATAGCTTACGTTATGTTTTTCGTACGTTCATATGGGTCGGATAACCGGGTACGTTCTCTCCGAAACGGTCGAGAGTTGCAATTCGTTTCGCACGAGCGGCCGCGCGATTTTCGAATCTTTTAAGCTGTGCGCCTAGCTGGACAAGTCATATCCTTTTTTCCGCGGTAACGTACGCACGACTTAGGATATTAAATAATGTCTCTCGGGTCGATCACTTTCACCCACCGTATACGACACGCTTTGCAGCGCTGTATCAATCCGCGTTAGGATAAATCTCGATACGTAGATCGTGATCGGTTGTTACTGCTCGCAAGATGTAAAAGTAGATTTAACAGTCGACGCACGTTTATTCCATTGACGCGTGTACCGTTTGATACGCGTTATGCACCTTTAACGAACGCGACTGTTAAATCCCGCTTAACGAGCTCTCTCAAAAAGCCGGAAACGCAACTTTCGTTCCTCGCGCGCGATTTGATCTTCTCATGTGCTGTCTTTCACATCAGGACTCGGCCCGGACAGCACCTTCGAGGCACGTATTAATACCCGATCGATATTACGAGTCTCGTTTTCCCGTTGCTAACGCGCAAGTTATCACAATTGCAATCGTTAACGGCCGGTCGCGGTAATTTTGACCGTACTTCCTTCGGCGATTCGGTACGTGCGCATAATTCGTGAGATCTACCGAGAGAAAGTCTCAGCGAAAACAATGCGCGGTTCTTTCTCTCCCTTTTTTTTTTCCTCCAGCCGATTTAATGCGTGTAACGCGGGACAATAATTAAGGAGCTCACCGCGAAATACAACGTACGAACCGCAGAATCGATCCGGTAGGCGCTCTCGATGCGGTGGATGTTCACCTCTCGATCGTAAAGGCGAACTTACGCAGTTCACTCTCAGCGAACTTCGGCGTGAATCACCTCAAGCAAATTTACTTCAATGTTAGCAAAAACTGTTCACCCATGAATGCTGCAGAAGTGTGCACCCTGCATTCACAAAAGTCTAATTCATATTTAAACGTTCAGAATTGCTGGCAAGCTTCCACGTACATGTTACGTTACAAACTTTCGAAAAAAAATTGATTCAAAATCGAGGATTTATTATATCGAGGAATTTATCTATTAATATATTTCGCATATTTAGGTCAATTATTAAGAGTAATACTTTCATTAGGGTCACAACGTGGATACATTTTTCGAAACGATTATTTTTCTTAAGAAACATTCTCCTTCATTTGCAATCATAAGCGTGAATGGCAAAAAAAGCGAACCGTGTAAATTCACCTTAACTCTTCCATAGTGAAGCAGCCCACGCGCCGCACTCGAACCCCCGCTTTGTCCCGATCTTTAATTTATCTCCCGCAGCTCTCTCGTAATAATCGCTCTGTAGCGTGTCCTTGTCGCGAAGGATACGATTTATTGCACACCTTGCACGCTTCGACTGTGACGAAATGCTACCCGGTCAGTTTGCGTGAGAGCCTTTACTCGACGCGTACGCGTGCGAGGCTCATACGAACTTCTAAGCGTCCCGATACTTGTCGTTTTCTATTAAATCGATATCCTATATGATTATACAAGTAACTTATGCTTGTATCAGGTTGTGCTTGTACTCTGCTTTCGAAGGATTTTTTAAACGTACTTGTCAAGAATTCTTCTTGGAAATATACGAAGGCGGATACAATCTAATAATACCTCCCACAATTATGTAAAGAAAATGGAAATAGTACTTTGATGTGTTATGAAATACTCGATTTTTGTACAGAAAAAAATGCTTTACATAAAATTTCATAAAACTTATGAATATAATTGTATTATTGCATTAGTGGAAAAATAGATATTTTTATAAAAGGAGAAAAATATTTGATTGCCATATAGATGCTTACAGAATAAAAACCGTAAAAAATACAAATTACCTTATTAGCTCAATTGAATGATCAGATTGAATTAATCGTTTTAATTAAAGGCACGTAATTCGTTGACTTAGCAGCTTTCACAAATTATATTTAACGCATTTTACAGCACGTGCGCGATGCTAAACGATACATTTATGCTGTAAGAGAACAAGATTTTATGATTGTACGCACGCATTCAAATACACAAATATGCACATCGTGAGATGTATGATTCAGATAGGAAGATAACGAAGAACGTACGTTTCTCATGAAAGCGCAAACGGAAAGTGGCAGATCCGGAACAGGTGCCCGAATCAAGATACCTCAAGAATTCTACATTTATGTCTTTGTATAATAATGTTAAATCCATTCTCGCATGTAGTTAAATGTGCACACTTAGCTACGTGCAATTATTATTAAATTTTCATGTGTCTATGACAATTTTATGATAATAAAATATTCCAAAAAGCATAACATCAAACATTCTAAATAAAAGTTTTAAATATAATATAATACTAGACCGTTACATATATATATATATATATATATATAATACACAACTTAAATTGAGAAGATGCGAGTCAAAACTGAATCTTAGTAATATTTCTTACAAAGTTTTATACCTAGTTCTTCAAACTTCCAAAAATTTTTTAAATTATTATACAAATTTTCAATTAAGAATAATATCAGAATTTATATATATAAGTTAACCTATTAATAAATTTAATTTTATATTTCTATGTAATAATCACATATGTAGTAAACTTCCACGTGATAAACTTCTAAATACATGCCCATAGAAACTCTAAACTGGATCGTAAAATTTTAATTCTGACGATGAGATGTAAATAAAAGAAAGTCAGTACAATTTCACTCTCCGATCTTTCTGGACTTACTCAGCAATGTACATTGTCCATTGCGACTGCATAATTTGAAAAAACGAAAGGCAAACACGGAATGTCACCATACATCCTGTCTGGCGATCTAGCTAAGTAGACCGCGATATTTCATTTCGTATACTTTCACCGAAAAATCTCACTCTCATTGTCCTGACATCGATTTTTCATCGCAACAAAGTTTAATAAAAGGGTCATATATATTATATTTTTGTAACCTCATCATTTTTGCTTAAAGGCAATTTCATAAAGGGTACATTAAAACTCAAAGAAGTGACCTGATCAACGAAACGTTATTTGGTAGAGTTCACTTTTGTGATTAAACAGAATTTCTGGTTATCATGATTTGATATATTATCGAAATTTAAAAACTGAAAACTTTTTATGTTTTTTCCCCTAATTAACGGCAAAAAATTGTGGTCGCGAATACCTGAATTTTGATCCTGACACCAATTTTAAAAACACATCGAAAAATTTAGCTTAGATGAAAATTCTATTTATTGCTGCAATTTTAGATAAATAATTTTTAAATGACTAAGTGGATACAAACAAACTTTTGCACGAACATTTATTACAATTTTATTAGTATTTACTTTATCGTTATTTTTAACAATTTTATTTTTAAACCTTCATTATTTTTAACGAACTTTAACAGTTTTATTTTTAAGACATTAGATTCCAATATTTAATAAAATTATGTTTAAAAATCGTTCTAAAAAAAAGACATGTAAAAAATACTGTATATAAGTACTAGTGCAATAATAATCCTGCGCAGGACATTTGCAAAGCATTAAAATGTAATAGGAAAATTGATTTCTGACTCACCGACCCGATGCGCAACGAGCGAAGTTAATCAGCCACGAAGCTACGGTGATTACTGTAACAAACATACGATTTAAAAATTAAAACTGCACTTAAAATAATATTTCAAAAGTTAATTCTTATACACCCAGAGAAAGGTTTCTTTGAATCAAAAAATATTTGTTTAACTCAAAGAAATTTGTGCATTGCTATACGGTTAAAGAAAAATTTCTTTGACTCGAAGAAATTTTTTTTATTTCTTATATTAGAATTAAAAAAAATGGTTTAATTGTGCAAAGCAAATATTTTTTAAATAAAAGAAATAATATATTTTTAAAAACCAGAACAACTATATATATTATTTTTTACATTTGTATCAGTATATTCTTTAAATTAAACAATTAATTGTTTAAACTAAACGAATAATTTGAACAAATAATATATTTACTTTAAGAAAAATTGATAACGTCATTTCTTGAAATCAAATAGATTTTTATTTTCCTTAAATGTATTTTCACTTCAACTTAAAAAACCCAACTTAATGAAACGATTTCATCAATTTAAACATAACTTTTCTCTGGGTGTGTATAAAATTTTATATGGATTTCCTTTCAATAAGTATTTTTTTTATTTATTAAAATAAAATCAGATCAAACAGAAAAGGACTATTAATTTTATATAAGAAGTTATATTTACCCCAAGGTTGCTCCGCTGGGGCCCGATGCCTCTCCCAGACCTCCTCCTCCTCCTCCACCTCCTTGTCCTCCTCTTAGAGTTCTCCAGGTTGTTAAGCCTCTTCCTCTTGTTGCACACGCGGAACACTCGCGAATAATACTAAATTTGCGCGCGTGACTAATTATTATCTGTAAAGTCTTTCGCGCGACACTGCGGCACTTCGGGTTTATAAAACCCATGATGAATTCCTATTCGGAGGGATTCCCGTGGATTCAGCACTCCGAGTCGACGAGTAGAACGCACGCGTACCCGCCTCCGAACAAGGGTTAAGCCCCACGCGGAAGAAAACGAAATCAATGGCATTGAATCCGACGCCGCCTCTTGTCTCGCAAAAATCGCGTTTAAAATTGACTTAGTCATACGCAGCCAGCGGCCCAGGTGATTCACAAGGGTGCTATACCACAAGCGATGTCGACAAGGCAGGTAGACGTGACGAGAGAAGAAGGTACTCATTGCCGACGTCTAACATTCTAGACGAATCAGGAAATGAGATCCAACCTCTCGACACGAGCGTGACCGCCAAGACTGAGTTTGACCAAGTCAGATTAAATGCGATTCGCTTGCCTTAGGATGGTGGACGGCGATGAGACCAAGAGAAACGGGCGAATCCAAGTCGATCGATCCGAATTCTTACCACTTAGGACCGAACCAATCGCCAAAGACAGAGCGTGTAATCCTCACAGCAACCAGACAGCCGCGCAACATGCACACGGGGGAAACATGCCATAACGCGACCCGGTATTTCCTCGTGCACGGGCACTTGGAATGAGACGTCGCGGTGCGCCGTAGCCACCATGCGCAACGCCCCAATGAGGAAATGTTCACTGCCAAGCAGCGGGAGTGCGATTCTCGGCCCTCGAACTAGGAGTCTATCAAATGGGAGTTATGAAAAAAGTCTATTTAGTCCAATAGTCAAACGGCACTCCCGGAAAAAAAAAAACGCGCGACGCGACGAACCGGCTGCGGTTCGTTTATTTTATTACAGGTCGGCGATGAGTGTTATCCTCTTCTCGTCGCTTTCCTCCTCGAAGAATATCTGTAACACGATATACATTGGTTACATAGGCTAGATAAATTATAAACCCTGCAATATTTGTTGTATATATTTGAACTCACCTCAAGGTTGCCTCGCAGGCCTCATCCTCTTCTTCTCAGATCATCAGCAGGATTCGTTGCACTCACTCACTCGCGAAAATATGGTTACGATCGCGCGAAGATACACTGAAAAANGGTTACGATAGCGCGAAGATACACTGAAAAAAAAGTCTGGTAACAACTATCAAATGTATAGTGAAATAGTATCAATTAAATATTTTGTCATTATGTCCAAAAATAAATTTACTTTTCTAAATGTTTAGTAAGTATTACCAAATCTGGTATAACTTTACTAAATATTTTGTCATTATGTCCAAAAATAATTTTACTTTTCTAAATGTTTAGTAAGTGTTACCAAATCTGGTATAACTTTACTAAATATTTAGAAAAGTAAAATTATTTTTGGTTACGTTGACCAAATATTTAATTAATACTATTTCGTTATACATTTGGTAGTTATTATCAGACTTTATTTTCAGTGTACTTTACACGGCACTCCCGGGGACCAATTGCGCGCGATTGGGTACTCTGTTTCCCCTTCGAAAAATTGTTCGGGTCCAGTAAAGAAAAGAGTTTAGTAATATGTAGCTATCAAATGTTGAGTGAAATAATGCCAATGAAACATTTAATTAATATTACCAAAAATAATTTTACTTTTCTAAACATTTAGCAAATATTATCCAATTTAGTAATGTTTACAAAACATTTAGAAAAGTAAAATTATTAATACTGTTATTAATTTTATTATAAATAAAATTATTATTAATAATTTTTATTATATTAACCAAATATATAATTATTTAAATTTATTTCACCCAACATTTGGTAGCTATTACTAAACTTTTTCTTTCAGTGTCCCTTTTTGTCCTGCGCAGGATATTTAAGCATTAAAATAAGAAAATAAGAATTGTTTTTTGACTCACCGACCCGATGCGCAACGAGCGGAATTACTCAGCCACCTTCCTTATTCAGATCCTGCGCGATTTAATCTGTAACATATAAGTAAAAGAAAAATTATAGCAGTGATTAAAATAATTAATATTTTAAAGAATAATTATGTAGCTCGTTGAATTTTATTCATACTTTAAATAGATATTAATAAAATATAATTTTTTTAAATCTTTTTATACAATTCTTTATTTAAATTCGAATTTGACAATTAAAATCTCCTCTCCTCCTTTGTAAAAAAAGGTATGAAAGAATATATCGACTATATCGAAGTTATTGTTATCCCTTTTCCATGATGCCGATTGGTTCTTTTGCTGCGCTAACTTTGTGAGCGACTGTCATCGTCGAGATCGCGATATTTGACTATGTGTATTAAAAGGTAAATAGTGTAATATTAAATTTGTAATTTGTATGAAATTACGTAATATTAAAAACTTTGTAGCGCGCGCCTGTGTGTTTTGTCTAGTAATTTAAAAATTTAATAAAACAAAGAAAAAGTAAATAGACTAATAAAAAAGAACTTTCATATGCCATTGTAATAACATTAATTATCTCACGTAAAACGTTGCTCATATCATTTGCCACTACGTCAATCCTAAAGCGAGTTTACGCATTTCAATTGAGACAGATTACTTGGCGTAAATCAATTCATGCGATTCGAGTTATATCAGATGCACCACTACGAATTAAGGTTTTAGATTAATGATCTAGATCATGCCAAGCGAACCATATACGGTGTAAGTTCGTAGACAAGTTTCTTTTCGTGCCTGTAACATGCTTAAGAGCTCTCGTGCGTAATTGGCGACAATTACATTGCTTATACGTAAACCATCGGTGACACGTACAATTTTAAGTTTTCTTCCTTGATACGATTTTTGCTATTAAAAAACATAATCGAGCCGATCAAATTATTG
Organism: Solenopsis fugax; assembly: GCA_003595255.1. Classification (NCBI taxonomy): domain Eukaryota; kingdom Metazoa; phylum Arthropoda; class Insecta; order Hymenoptera; family Formicidae; genus Solenopsis; species Solenopsis fugax. Next base: position 25,159 of record QKQZ01007749.1, on the reverse strand, counting down.
ATTAAACATGTGTATGTATGTGAATTTGGATCGATAATGTATTTCCATTTGTGTAATCTAATTATATAATAATAAAATAATAACTAGCATTTTCTGCAACTGCAATGCTATGCCCTTGAAAGTTTCAAATTATTTCATTGTAACTTATAATTTTCTTTCATATAATATATATAATTTTCAAAAATATTAGATAAATTTAAAAAATTTATTTCAAATTGTTGTAAAAAAATAATTTTACAACAAAGTGTGAAACGATTTTTATTTCATCGAAGACGTTAAGCCATTTTGCTACTCTCCTCAGTTCGTTTCAAATACATACAAGATGGTTTAAAGACGATTTCATTTGTATATGTTGTTTCGGAATGTACACTGAGTACGCATTCGAAAGGTTCTTAACAAAAACATAGAGCAGTAACTGCGCCATCCGTATAATCTAAATAGTACGAGTATATTAAATGTGGTCAACGAAAATGAGTGAGAGACGTGAAGATGGCCAATTTCTCTTTCTATCTTTCTATTTAACATTACGGATGGCACGAGTACTACTTTATGTTCCTGGTTCTTAACGACTTATACATATGTAGTATAAGATGGGTATACTAGTTTTGAGAAAGTTACTTGAGAACAGGATTTCAAAAAACCCGGAGCCATCTAATGGCCGACAGACGATTTACTACACAACACTAAACAAAAATATCGCTGTCTTGCTTTTTCTTATTCGTACCACGACGAAAGCACTTGAGATCGTTCATTTGTTATCACGCACATTAATTCTTAAAAACATTATTTGTTCGGACGTTAATAACGTTTTGTTAATTTTTAATTAGTACAAAGAAGATTGCAAGGCTATTATTTATTTCATATGATAAAAATCGATATATGCAACTTTGATGAAAATCTTCAGCACTCTTGAACTTTCAATTATTTTAAAAAATGGGATAATCGGGATTATAACGAGTCTATAATGCCGTATGTTTAAGAATTTTAAATCTGAGAATTTTAACTTCTCGCCAAATATAAGAATTTTCCTAATGTAAAGTATACAAGCGTTATATCAAAAAGGAGGTAAATTATTATTTTTATACAGTTTGGTATACTAGTTAATCATATCACAGTGCAAATATATACGTTAAGATGTTCCTCGAATACAGGTTCGAATTTTTATCTGTGCTTCCGTACCCCCAGCCACAATAAGGTCGAAAAATTCTCTCAATCCCCTAGCGCTCGTAACAAGAAGATTGGCCTTCAGTGAAAGGCGTTTCGTGGAAAATGTGCGAAGGGAAAGGGATGGTATAACCATGAAATTACCGAATGACTGGATGTGCTGAGTCTGCAGTATATAAGTCGAAAAAAAAGCATGGCTTAACGAATAGCAGGGTAAAGAATAAGCTACAGCTCGAGATTTGTAAAAATTTTTTTAAACTAATATAGAAGAATATGTACTATTTGTTATTTGTAAAAAGTTATTTGTAAGAAAGCATTATTTTGAAATTTTTCGTGCACGTTCAGGATAGTTGAATTTTCCTGCTTTGATTCGAAATTTTGTGATTGCGGTGACTTTTCTTACATTATTTGCCATATTCTTCATACGCGAGAAGAACGTACATTAAAAATCTATCTCGTTTCTACCTCTTTTTATCTCCCTATAGTCGCAAGTACAAGAAAGTTGTTATTACGTGATGTCGAAAATAGAACGTACGGCGGTGAAGTTTATGCAGCGCACAAAACAACGTATGCAAAATTCCGATACCCTTCGCGTGTGTCGGCTTTTCTGCACGAAGAGGCAATTTCCTTCCCTGCGAATCATTTTAATCTTGTAACAACAATAACGGTAATCGCAAACCGTAACGAGTACACGCCTGCCAATTCGAGTGCCGGTTGTAACCCGTTAGGAGAAATGTTGTCAGTATATACAATGCTTGTTAAACATTGCAATGACGTCAATGGCATTTTTTTTTATAAAAAGAGAGAACAGTTAAACATCCGGTAAATAAGTCGCGTGGTAGCATAATAAATCATATAATCTGATATATTTGTTCCCCTTTCTAAATCTAAGAACAACTTCGTGCTCTCCCAAAACAACATATTCTCGATTATTTTAAATTACTAGATGATTTGTATTAAAAAATGCTGTAAATATAAGAACTTATTACATCTATCGTAAGTTTGATGAGGAAAAAGAAATGCAGGTATTTGTTTAAATGACTGCATTTCTGAAACGCAAGATTATCTTCTAGCTGATTTAAATACTTCCTTTTTCTGCTAAGTATTTAACGAATAATTTCTTGTCACGATCGTAGCTTACTCAATCCCTCACGTCAATGAAGTAAATTAATCCTCTGAATGGAAAAAAATTGCTGTTTTTGCTCATAGTGTTGCAATTGTGTAATACCGTTCAAAAGCGATGATTACCATCGACAGTTCGATGTTAGATTACAGAGACGCCATATTTTCGCAATTTCAAATTACATATCCATTTTCCATCCACGTGCCAAGCGTTTGCAAACCGATTGCCGAATATTGTGACGCGTTTAAGTTATTAAAGTTAAGTGCTATGTTTACGGGGCGCAGTTTCGCTTCTGTGATGTGGTCGCCGGGTTCATTTTAGTTTCGACTTGACGAAAGGGAAGAGCTGGTGGATGAAGGCGAACACAAAGGTGAAACAGGTTCACTTAATGGTCCAACAGGTCGGCCTTGCAACCGTGTTAACGCCGGAACGTGCGAATTATGCTCGAGAATCATTCAGTAACGGCACGTTCATCAGCACGCGATATTATGAGTCGGCACGCGGCATGCATATCGCATAACTATTACCGAAATTATAGTACGTAATTAGTATGCTTTGTTCACAGGATCTTACGGCGAGTGCGTACTGTTATGAGTTCTGACATAAGAACTCTTACTTTTTTTTTCAACTATTTCGCGTTTTAAAGGTTCTCGCGTTGTGACTCTTGCGCAAGCGCGAGCATTGGAGTTATGTGATCTATGAACGCCATAAGAAGATGTACATTTTTTAATATCATTACTCAGATTTTCTTAACTGATCTTCACCTTTCTTTAGATAAAAAAATTTTGTTATAAACTTGAATATTTCATTTAATATTTTATTTGTCACATATTCGAATAAAAAGGATAAAGCGATTTTTATAATTTAATTATAAAATTAAATTATAAAAATTATTAAAGGTTATTTATATAATGGCATAAATAAAGTGACGGAATTACATTATATTGTTCAAATTTTATAAAATTAAAAATTTTTTACATGTATGAAATACAAGTAGAATAAATCACGGAATACTCAACTTAAGAAAAAATTTAAAAATTACCGACATATTATAATTATAATAATTTTTCAATATTTCTTTATTCTTAAATGTAAGTTGAGTATCCCGTAACTTATTCGTGTGTATACTTTATACATGTAATAAAGTATCCAATTCTGTGAAACTAATTTGGAGAATTTTTGCTCTGTAATATCGGTAATTCTGTCAGTTTAGGATCCCCTTAATAACGAAATTCGCTGCTCTCTCTCTCTCTCTTGATTACATTATACGTATACATATTAAAACCAAAATGCAATCTTGAATAGAAGATACAACTTTTGCTTTTCCCTTTAATTTTTTTTTATTTACTCAAATCCAATGATTTTAGTTAACTTCTGTCAGTTTATGATTCATGTAGTAATAATATAAGCATGTAATGTTAATTCTTTGCCTAATGTAAAACAGATGTGACATTATTCGACTTGTATTTTGCTTCGAAAGATCATGATTTATATGATTATAATACGAATATGATCCATTTACAATCCAGAACAAATATAATTGCGCAGATTCTGTACAGAATTTTCTTTACATAAATAAAATTGCGTACCGGAATTAATCGCGACTAATTGCTATTACACATTATAGAATGAAATAAAAAATACTCTTGTCACAAAATTAAAAATTTAAATAACTTATTTAGAATAATAAATCAATACTTATTAAGTATAATGTAACATTAAACATGTTTACATATCAATACTTCATCATGTATTACGACAGCAAAATAAGAATGTACATTACAAGTTTCATTCTAAGTTGATCAAGTATAGTAATCTTTTTCTCAAAAAACGTGCACTGTAATATTATTGCTTGTGAAATAATCTAGTTTCACGTGACGCAAATAGCAACTTGTATTTCTAGTCGACAAGATCTTCTTATCGAATCAAAGATACTGAAATATAATACGTAATTAATTTGATTTACACTTGACTAGAAATCACGCAATCATATTAGTATTAAACTATAACTGTATTACATATTTTATTCGCAGAATATATCTATTACATGTATAAGTTATAAGATATAATAAATTAATAATTTAATAAGTGTTTCCACTTATTTGATTGAGATCATTTTTTAAAATAATTATTTATTACATTATTTTTATTTTTTATTTATAACCTTTTTTTAAATAAATAATGAAGAATTGTTCAATTTAAAAAAATGTTAATGTTATAGAGGAATGCAAAGCGATTGTAAGAAAATTATAAGTCATTTTATTACAATGGAGACTAAAGTTTCGTAAATTAAGGGATATCTCTTTCGCATAAGGCTGCATCGCTTTAATATGAAAGTTTGTTAAACGTGGGATTTCCATTAAGCTTTAATGACCTTTTGATAACGAAGAATACACTAATGGGGAAGTTTGTTAAACGTGGAATTTCCATTAAGCTTTAATGATCTCATGTCAACGGAGAATGAAAACAGTTTCCACAAATTCTCATTATCCGTTAAATGTTTAGATGACAATTAGAAAATCGGATATATGTCACAATTTCATAAAGTGGCAATATAAATAACCTATATTTATTTACCGCGCCCACAATTTCGACATGCATTTTCACACTTGATTTACCTATGAGAATTCATTCTTTATCAAAAAGCGAATATCATTTATACGTCCATACTCGTTTTTCATTTAAGAAGTCATTATCGATGTAAATGGACATTTAAATTATGCAATGTAAAAAAAACTTTGGATTTTCTTCTGTTAATAAATCGATAATAAATTAACTTAGAATTATTTACTACTTCCCTGTGTATAACGATTCCTATAATGTGAAACATATTCTGAATATTTTATGCTATCTTAGTTACTACTATTCATTATTTCACAATTTATATAAAAAAAAGTAAAGCTGAACGTGCGCATAATTTTAATATACTTAATATATTGTGTATAAAATATTCTATATTATATTGAAAAAAGAATGTCAACGTTAATAATTGGGAAAATACGCGAGTTTTTATATAAATAATATAATAATGCACACAATAAAGAATAAGAATAATCTGTTTTTTTTTCTTTAACGATAGGAATTTATTAATGAAGTAAATGATTTACCCGACACTAATTATGCATATTAAATACACATTAAATGGCATAATTTATTTTCATGTCTTTCATTAAGTATCTTTCCGAGGAATTACATTCAAGACATCGACAACACGCGATAAGGCAAAAAAAAAGATTGATCGTTTGTTTACCGGCGTATTTAACGTTCAGATTATTCGAATAATCTGCTTATTTTAATAGTAAAGTAATACATCAATTCTAATCAACACTTTTTTTTGCAGTTCGTAAATTAATATAATCATTCACATATTTTCAAAAAATTATTGTTTTTATGAATAAAGTCACAGTAAATATTGATAATTATCATTTTAGCTTTCCATTTGAAACTTAAATAATGAGATACATCAAGGCTTACTCAATTACATAATTATAGAAAAAGTCATATTACGTGCACTTGTGAGAAGAGTTTTATTAAGAGGAGAAAATACGATCTGATTTACTAATTTACTATAATTAACTTGCGCTTTTTCTGAAGTACGCAGCTAGCGGAATTATAGTGACATTAGGCTCGCAAATTGAATACAGAAATACAATAATTTTTGCGACACACGTGAAAATGCGTTTCTCAACAACATGTAATCACGTGAAAGTGTTTTCCCATTGAGGGAATGTACAACGAAACGCTATAATTTCAAAACTTTGATCGTTACTTTCGTTTTCCTTTTTTCTTCTTTTTTGCGGATCACCATATGATTTCCGATATGTGTGCGGGTGAAGCAGAATATCATGTAAAATATCTTGCGACGCAAATAACACTTCATAGATGTTTCACTGTGCGTAGGCGGAACTAACGCATAGTCATTATTCAACTTATATAATTTTCTATCTGTTGAATGAGATCCTTTTGCACATAATATATTTAATATGTAATTATACATTCATGTTATATTTTTGGCATAAAATATTCAGAAATTGCTTCTATAATTATAAATTCAAAATTAATTATTTTAAGCCTTAATTAAACGTTACTTTACCGTGAAGCAAACTAGATAATTTCACAACTCTAAATTTGAATTTCATTGAAGTAGTGTATACATACAGAGCTATAAATAATATAGTTATCTTTTGAAATATTCATATATCTTTTGAAATATAAAACTCATTTTAGACGATACTGTATGAATTCGTGTTATACAAACTACAATTTAATTTACTAATTTACTTCAATTATAGTTAGTTAACTTGCGTTTTGAGATATTTTCAACTAACGATCGTTTTCCGAAAATATATAACACAACTTTTTAAATAGCAAATTTTTTAATTATTGCTTTTGTTTCAACAAAAGAGATGTTTGATAGCGTAAGCTTGGTTCTATTGTTAGATCTAACCGATATTATCATATGAAAGCTACTGTCTCGTGCCGTCAATAGCCAAGTACACCAAGCCAGGTATTTCTATGCACAGTAAAGCAATGCGCGATATAGAACGTTATAATAGAAATGTACGCGCTAAGGTATTCCGGACAGACAAATCTCAATGGTTCTTGTCACGGTTCTGTACTGCAACTCAACCTTTGCAAGTGCACATGTGATATAACGTGTTATACATGACAATTACAGAAATAATTAAATTACATCTCTGCGCTTGTAAGCATAATTATTCAGTGTATAATTATGTTATAATTGTAAATTCAGAAATTTTGATAACAGTAAAGTATGTATTGTATATCTTTTCCTGTTTAATTATTTCAACTTTATTATCTCTATACTTATCTCTGGCTTTATTATCTCTGGACTTAAGATATCACACGGCATGAAAAAGAAACTCTTTTGAAATGAATAGACCGCAGATTTTTTCATTTATGATCGATAAGTAGAGAAACCTCACTTCGAGTCAGACAATGGTTTTGACGGAAGTAGTACGATTAATACGCGTTACGTATCTAATGTAATTAGTAGAGTATGTTATATTTCACAAAAGAACGCAACAATAGCAAGTCAGAATAAATCATGTATTATTCTATGATTCTATCAAATATAACTTTAACACGTATATAATTTGGTTTTAAATATAGTTAGTGCATTTCACTCTGATTTATAATAAATTATGAATTATATTTATTTTATTTATTTATAATATACAATAAAATTCCAACGTAGAAGTTCAATGGAAGTTCAATAGAAATAGTACAATGTCTGTAACAAGATTTATATAATTTTACGTAATGAATGTGCACTCAAGCCTGTGAAGATTCACATTTGTTCGTATATAGCAGGTGCGTAACAGATTAATTTATAAAATTTACCGCGTGCCATTCTGAATAAACTAATTGAATGGATTAATAGATTTTCTAACAGCCCATATCATGAAAACTGCCCACGGTATAATTATTGTACAAGTTCCAGATAATAAATCTGTACTTAAGTGCAACGGGTAATCTTCCGCTCATATATATCGGTCGAACGTTTATGTACTTGCTATAGAGTAGTCTAAGCATCGAATATGGCATCGAGCACGGAATATTCTGCCTGTGATTTATGTACCGAGGGGAAATCTTCTCTCGTCCATGGTGCATCGTCTGTGGTCTAACATATAGCGAAAAGCACAACGGATTTTCCCCATGCTTAAGAGTAATTTCCAGCGAATGCAAAAGCGCATTGTCTCGCGTAGTGTAGCTTGCATCCATGGATATTGCGTACTTAAATAGCTATTTGTGGTAAAACCACTGTTGAATTTATGCACGAAATCAAGGAGGCGTAACTTTTGATAAGTTTAATAATTTATGACCGATTCGTAATTTAGTACCAGCTAAATATAATACCTCATCTAGAGTCGATTGCGAACAGCCTTCAAACTTCGTGCACGTGATTTTCTACTTTCATCCTAGTAAAACAACATTCACTCTTAATGCAACCTGCGGATTCGTGAATACGCAAGACAGATATGACTTTTATAATATATATCTGAACAAAAAAAGAGGGGCAAAAATAATTTTAAAATATTTTAACTAGAGTTGGTAAATATAATTTTACGAGAAACGTGTAAGAAATGTGCACAATCTTTCATCAAGTTCTGTTATCTAAAGTGATATTTTATATATTAAGTTAATTAATAAAGATACATATACGAGAATACATTAGCTCGTAATCACAAGACATTTTCATAACCGAAGTAATGTAGCAATTTATAATCATAGCGATGTATATGGTTGACTTTCCTGTTGGCATTTCCTGTGCAGCTGTACGGACTGAAATTATCGTGACATTTAGAAACTGGTTGGACCACGCATACAGTTCACCAAATAATTTTATAAGAGCCTCTAGTTGTATCAGTGTGAATATCTATAGTAAATTTGGGAAGACATCAGATAAGTGTCTATATTCACGCTCTGAAGAGAATCGCGTTTGGAGGTGGTAATTGACACAATGCCATTGTTTCCCATTTACGTTCCTTTTTGAGAAAAATACTCATGTAATTGGATATCACGTGATATATTTCGCGCGTGTCACGCGATATGTTTCGTACGTTTTGCGCAAGAGTGAAATTCTTATAAAACGTTACTACTCGTTAAATTCATCGTAAGAGACACGTTACACTTGCAATGCTCACTTTATGTAACGTATTGCGCGCGTAGAACAATTTTCCTCTTTAAATTAAAAGTAAACTTTCGTTAGCGCCTATAAGGCAAAATATTTAATGCATGTGTTTTATTCCGCAATTCCGTCATTTCCTCACATAATGGACGCTTCATGTATCACGTTCGCTCAAGTCACCTAATGATTTATAACGACAATTTACATCTAATCGTTGACGTGGTTTTAGAATCGCCATTTGTGCAATAAATGGCAAACCATAAAAAGTATATCTGAGAAAGAAGTTGCTAAGTAACTCTTAATTCATTAAGTTGTTCTTTCAATCACACACACATGAATGTTTTTTTCTTTGCTTTATAATAAATATATGAAAAAGTTGGAAAATCTTTCAAAAGACTGAGGATTTCTTTGTGAATAAAATTAACGTCTCAATGCAGCTTTATCGATTGCATTCATTGCAACTAACAGGGCCATTACCATATACCTTTGCTCTCAGATTCGCGGATAATCGCATTAGCGCAGCTTGTTTATTCATTACGTAATGCATACGGTCTTGTTGCACTTTAGAACCAATGATATGTAAATAGATCAGCATACTTTTTATTCTATTCGACGGGACTTTCACCGATATTCATTCCCAGACCGTACAGCACGTTACTCGGGGACCATGGCGAGTCCACGGTACTAAATCGCTTTTCCTATACCGTTCGAAAGCGATTCCGCTTTCTTTTTATATTACCGCGCGCATGTGCGTCGATTTCGTGATATGCTTTGAATGACAGAGCTGAATAGTAATAACAATGATTAAACAATTTTATAAAAAGGTGAGTATGTAATTCTAACAAAATTAGATATTAAAAAAAATATATATATGAAATAAATAGGAAATTAGATATATTATAAAAATGTTAACAAATTCTATGTGAATATAATAATCTACGGAATTTTTAATCATTATATAGAGGTACTAGTACTTCAAATATGTCGCGCGAAATGTCTGTCAGAATGTAAGTTTGTCCATAATTATATAAGTACACAGAAAAAAATGATTCATTAGGTAGTTTAGATTTAAGAATTTTTTTTAATCAAAAAAATCTTTTATGCTGAAATAGTGCAATCAAATCAATATTCGAATAAAAAAATACAATTAATTGCTTCTTCAAACTTTAAAAAACATTTTCTTGAAATTTAATAGTTGAACTATTCTTCTTTTTCACTCAACAATTTTATTATTTCACTATTATATTATTTTAATTAAATTACGTACTCATTACATTAAGAAATGTAACTCCTAAATAAATTTAATGTATTCAGGAGCTGAACTTATTAGTAGTATTAATTGCTGCAATTGATCCATGGGTATTTGCTCACGCCGCACGGTTTTACATTTCCTATGTGCTGAGAATCTTGCTTACGAATTATTAGCGATCCCGCTAGCTACCTATCTATGAGGTGATATCGAGAGGCAGTAGTGAAAAGGCTATTTAATATACTGCAAATCCAAGTGTGTAAAATGTGTAGTCACTTTTTACGCATTTGCATCTTTTATGCATTAAATTAAATTTATGCGTGTAATTTTTATACTTGTTAAACGCTTAGACGTGTATCAATATTAAATTACACGTCTAAACATATAAAAAAATTACACGCACATAAATGTAAAAAGTGGCCACATAACTTTATACACAAAATTACACACTTGGATTTGCAATGTAGTGTCGTCCCTGACCGAGTCGCGCTACGAGACAATGGTTATGATGTGTAGAAAACGACAGTAGGAGTAGGCATGAATATCGATACATTTCAATTGCAAGCCCAAAACCATAAATCTTGGACAGCGGTGATGTAAAACGATCGACGAGACACGCGACGCGGGCGCGTCGCGAACGATTAGTACCGCGCAAGTAAATAAACAAATGATAGGTTACCCTTTTCCCCGGTCGCGCTGCGCGACACCGACCAAGTCTCTATTTCCTTCTTCCCTCGGAATCCTTCGCAGCGCTGCTTCTTCATAGCCCTCACACGCACGCGCTTATTACCGAAATGCAACGAATACAGAATCAATTGCGTAGGCCGTATGTAATTCCCGATTAAACGTGATTTCGAGAGCGCTTTGCTGCGCTACGCTGCGTCCGCTCCGTGGCGTTCCGTTGGCGGGAAAGAACGTCGATAGCGGATGACGTCACGTCTCGATTGGCCGTCTCGATTTCGACCTCTCTAACCCTCGCTTGACTCGCGTCGTGTCGCGGCGGTAAATCGGAGTAAACTTACCGATGTGTTTTTTTAAATATTGATACACGTTTAAACGTTTAATAAGAGTACAAAAATTACACGAATAAATTTAATTTAATGTATAAATAATGTAAATGCGTAAAAAGTGACTACACGTTTTATACACTTGGATTTGCAACGTATAATCAAAGAAATTGTTATTTTATCGAAACATATTATTTCAAATTTGTGTCTTTTCCGCCAAATAATACGGTTTAGTACTAATAAACTTCCAAAATTTTGTATTCAACAAAATGTTTTATTTAAAGTTATATGTATTAATATTGTTTCTGTGAAATAAATGTAAACCAAACAAATAGTAATATTAAATATAAAGAAACGTATATATATATATATATATATACACATATATATTTATATAAAAATAATTTTCAATTCATTATTTAATGTAATTTATATTAAAAAATTATGTTAGGAAAACAGTAGATTTTAATATATGTTTAAAGATCAGCTTTAAATTTCTTTTAATTATATAATTTTTATAGGAATAAAAATTAATGCGATCATAATCATTTTCTTATACATTCTTTGTGATTTTAATTTAATTTAATTTAATTTTTCGACTTTATTTTATAAATTTTTATATTTTGGATTCATTCCTTCGTATATAATAAAATTATATGTTCAAATAGTTTTTAAAGGGTGGATAAAACAAATTGGTTCATCAAAAGAGCCACGCAATTATTCTGAATCATACGCACGATTAATTACTTCCACGTTCTGCTACAGTTATGATTATTCGCTTTTCGAAAGTTGATTGTGATGTGCAGTGAAAACATTAAATCCAAAACCAGTGTATAATTATTACTGATTTATTACGGATTGCTAAGATTCGGTCGTAATAATCTAAAATCACAATAATGATATAATTTAGTAACAGCAGTATTACACAGACGCATTCTACGTACAACAAACGTATATTAATTGCCACCTGAATCGCAATAATAAATTTATATATTTTAACAGAGAGAGAAGGAGAGAGATATCTTTATATTTTGAACAAATTCTCAAATAAAATAATTCTTTATCCAAACATTTTTAAACTAGAACGATCAGAAGATTATTATTGTTAAAAAGAAAAATGCAAACAAGACAAAATATAAACATTAAGAAATAATAACGTAATTTTAGTAATAAAGTTATTATAACATTCACTAACAATAAGACCGTCTCCACAAGAACCTGCTAAATTGTTTCTAATTGAATTTCTTTCAGTACAAACAATTACATTCGCACGGTCTTTAAAGGCTAGTTTCTACTACTGCTAATCATGGCGAAACAATTCGTTTTTCCGCGAGTGTCAAACATTCTCGGATCTACCTTATGCAGTGAATCTATGCTAATATTCATTAGTGAGGTACATAAAAATACATTCTCGCGATTTCTGCAAGCTTACGGTCCATCCGTTACGACTGAGAGAGCCATTTAACTATGTACGCATCACTTTAACGTCGATTCAATCAACGCGTTGATCTTCGTAATTGTGGAACAAAGTCGTAAAAGAGAAATTAACCACCGGATGAGTATGTATTTTATGCCATTACGTTTCAAGGTTCAGGTTCGTAATAAATCATTTCGAGTTCAGTTAATAGCGAGATCAGGGCCATTTTATTCATTAATCATTATAGACATTACATATAGAACCCACTTTTCAAGGACTAATCAGAATTTTTGAGATAATATTAAGACAAAGAATTTCCTAATCTCGCAATTTACTAAACGCGAAAAGATACGATTACAATGTAAAACTTCATAATCAAGATTTAATAAAAGGTTCAGAATATTATATTATGCTAATTTTACTGAAAAATAAAAACAATTATAAGAAATCTTTTAATATTTAAATAAATATCAAAAGCTTAGAAAAAATTTGTGAAATAATTTTGTAAAGAAAATGTTAACATCTTTAAAGATTTTTTAACAAAATGTATATTCCAACATTTTATATATTTATGTTTTGAGAAATACTGCAACAATTTAAAATACCGTTCTACAAAAATTTCGCCGCCTAACGCGAATCTATAGTGTTCTTATTGTCATATCATTTATAAAAGAAAGCTACATTTACAGCGTATTTATCCAGCAACTACAATGATCACGTGTGATGATTGATCTATTCCATATGATAGCATGCAATTAACATATTATAACGTCCCTCGAATTCGCATGAAATGTCTGACGAATTGGACTTGACACGGGCAACCTGATGTGACAGGAAGAATTTCGTATCCGACTATGATTGATATTATGGTTGCCGCTCCTAGATTCAAAATAAAAAAAAGTGCACTGTACAAATTAGGACGTATATAAGTATTGAGCAATCGGTACATTATCTGACTTATTTTATCTGACGTTGAAATGTGCTAACATAGTTACAATGGCATCGATTACGGTAGCAGAAAACACAACGTTAGATTGTATCAACCCTTCAAAGATATGTCTCTATAGCATGTCTCATAAAACAAACATTATAGTTATGACAATTTTGCACGAAAAAAAAATACTTTAGAAAATCAATGCAAAAAATAACTCATAATTTATTTTAAAATATATTAAAATATAATATTTTATATGCGCCAAATTATTATATCTTAGTATATGCCAAAGACAAAGAAAATATTTCTCTTCTATACAATTTCTGTCGCAATTATGAAAAATGCAATTCTTTTTTATATAAGGAAAAGCATGTCTTTATACTAAACGCAATGATGGTGAATACTTCGTTATAAATAATTCGATACGATTGTGCATCTCTCGGGGCGAACACTTTATCTTCGGGATTTCGCCAGCTGCATCGATCGTGTCGCGGAAAGCACGAGATTTATATATAAGCAAATCCCGCGAGCAAACGAAATCGATTCTCATAAATAAGTGCGAAGGTGGTTCGAGCGTTTACTTTCCTTTCTAGAACAGTGCGCGAAGGCGTACAGAAACCGTTTCAGCTGCAATCCCTCGTCGGCGGCAAGCGACCGCCGCCATAGGAAACGGTACTCGCTTTATAGCCTATCTTCCTCTCGTCGGTCGGTTCCTCGAAATTCGCGACCGTTACTTTCCCTCGTGAGACAGGAACGATCGACCACAGTTAATTGACGACGATTCCAAGTTACGAAAACGGCACGGATCCCGAGGAAGAAAATATGAAGAGAAAAGAATGAAGTAAATTTCGAATGACGAAGAAAGAGGATCAAGATTTGGTCAAAACGCGAAGATGATTTTCCTATCGATGCTTTCTCAATAAAGAAAAAAAATAATGCAAAATTGTCTAGTGTTTTACAGTAGAAAAGCAATTTTACGAAATAAATATCATTTTATTTAAAGCAAAAAGTGCGTTTCAGTTTAAGACATAATCCGTACTTAATGATTGTAACAAAAAGTGTCGATTCATTAATCTCGTTATTTTTTAATACTAAATATAAAAATATAATAAAATATGAAAGTAAAAATAAATGAAGTAATCATAATTTCAAGTTGCTCAATTAGAAAATCTAGTCATTGACAGATAGACTTGTTCTTGAAAAAAGAGAACTAAGACTGATATAAAATAGTTATTGACACCTTCAGCGATTAAAATTTGCATAGAATCGATTGTCGTTAATCAAATGATACGATTCTCGTAAAGTATACGCGTATAGATGTCATTATCTTTATTAATCTTGATGATGCACGGAAGGCCGATGATATGAACAAGATGAAGAACAATACGTAGATGCGAATAATAGAAAGCCGGAATTGTAAAACAATGCCTCGTTGTGTTGTATATCAAGACCTGCCAGTGACAAAGCATCTTTTTCCAAGCTTTCTCATATGTCTAGTATATTCGTACATTTGGCTCCTTTATGTATTCGCGTTACACGTATAATACATACAGCAGCCTACCCATATCCTGTATTATCTGCACGATTACTTGCGTAATATACATAACCAATTAGCTTGAATAATTCCGATTCGATTGAAATCATATACGCGTGCAGGTCAACGTTTATAACAATTATAGTACAATCGAGACTGCAAATATTAGTACCATTTCTAACATAATTTTTCTTTTTCTCAATTATTAAATCATTAGATATATAAATATATATTGAAAAAATAAAGATATATTATTAATAATTATGGTACTTTCTTTAATTTGTCTCAATTTGATAATAATATAATGTAAAACTATCTGAAACTATTTGAAAACATTGATCACTAAAATTTACTGTTTGAAAATAATTTAAAGATACATATAAAAAATACAGTACTGTAAATTATTTAAATTAAGTACAATATAAATATTACTTTTTCAACTCAAATATTTCATAAGTTCATATATTTGCAAATCTATAAATTCTTTCTTTGAGTATATGATAATGAGTTTTTCTCAAATTTGTTGAGTATATTTTAAAACTATTATCAAGAAAATATTCTTTATTAAAGAATCGTTACTTAAAAGAAGAAAAGTAAATTCAGTAATCGCTTTTTTAGACGAAAAATTCATACTCTTCTGTGTGTAGCTATATGTATCAATCTAGCAAAAAGCACCATTTCTTGTTCAAAGTTTTATTAGAACCCCTAAAGTTCGCAACTCGAATTTCTGGAAGAAATGACAAAAAAGAGAAAGACGTGAGAGCGGCTTGAGAATAAGGTCGTCCATGTGTCGATCGAGAAATCGAGGGGTTCGGTTTATTACTGAAGAAACTGAAGCTATACACCGGAAGCACCGTCCTCTTACTGCGAAGAAAAGGAGAGTGCCACGTAGGGGAAAAGAATATCACAGTTCGAAGTGTGCGTTCATTAAGATGCGCGTTGAGATGCATTGTGCACCGCGAAAATGAAAATAGATGCTCGGCTTACACACCTTACGAAGGATTTCACGAAAGTGTCCCGTGTGCAGTGAAACTTCATTAGCAATCCGGTAACATTGAGATTAGATTGCACCTATAATCAGATAATTCTGCATTAGAAATCCTGTACTTCGTTCCGGATCCGCAACGAAAGTAAGCAGAAAGAATTTAATATAAACACAGATTAAGCTGTCATTCAAAGTGATCTGCGATTTGAGTCATTGATAAATTAAATTTAATATTTACATTATTTACGTATACGATCATGTGAAAATGTAAGATTTACTTTTCCAAATTTTAATATTTCTGAAATTAGATAATTCTGATTTAATTTAAAGAAATAATCAAATATTGTTTAATGAAGATTTTGATAATTAAACTGTAATACTTTAAATATGTGAATTTTCGAAATATTTTATGTGTTACAAATGTCTTTCGTGAAAAAAGAAACCAGTAGATCGCGAGAATTCTGAAATTTTAATAAATTGTCAAAATTTTGAACAAATCTTTAGATGCAACAACATGTATTCATACATATATAAATGTATATGTATCAACTATGCAGAATAATTGAAATACATCAGGATTTCTAATTTATAATACGTATCGACCAAGAAGTCATGTCAAATTTGTGTAACGTCGAAGAACTCGCCAATTTACGAAAAGAATACAAGTGGCTCGTGCAAAAAAATGTGCACAGAATCAAGGAATAGTGTATTCAGGGAATATCAATGCATACGGTTGCGTCTAGCGGAAATGCATTGAAACGAGATCACAGTGCATACATGTGTACTGCTGATTCGATACGTTTGAATGTAAAAGAAATCTCGAAACGGCAGCGACTGTTCTCCGCCAGCCGCTCCTTGATTTTTTTATCCTTGCCCGAGATGACGACGGAAGGTCCGTGCCGTTCTCTCGCGAAACGGCCGCGAGGAAATGACGACAAGTGATATTCAAAGAGAAAGAGTGACTAGTGCTTCGTTCTCCAGTGACCTCAAAAAACCTAAACTTGCCGACAATGCACGCTTGACGTCGGATCGAAGTTAAAACGATTACGAGATCGTCCGCAATTTATCAGCTCGTGATCTGTTGCGTCTTATGTCCCATTTATTCGCGATATTCAACGTGAGAATTTTTGGGCCATCTGAATTGTCGGCATCAAGAGGTGTACCTGCTATTAATCGTTCGATATGCAGAAGTTTTTTGTAACTAAATAATTGATTTTTAAAATCACAGATTTACCTGTTCTTTTCTTTACAAATGAAGACATATTCTTATCTTTTGACCGTTTTATTATCTTTTAATGACAGCAATACATTAACACAAACAATTCAAATTTCATGGTTTAAGTAAATACGAACGAGGAATAATATTTTGTCTTCGAACAGAAGCAATTTTACCATATAATTCAATTCTTAATCAGTTGATAATTGTAAATAGTTGTTCATAAAAAGTATTTTTTATTAAAATAAAAAAATAAGTTTTAGTTTTTGCCATCTTGTTTTATATTAAATATTATATCAAAAATATATGAACAAACATGGATATATATGGATTTAGTTCTTATTCCTATTCTTCGTGTTATTCTTAAATTAAATTGTACTTTCCTTTCACTTTTCTTTGTTTGTTATACTATCGCTTATAAAAGTGTGTATATACATATAAATATATATGAGAGTATCGGTAGAGTATTGAGCTTCGGTTCGTGGGTTCGGTTGTGGTAAACCCAAATGACTGTACGGATCAGTAATCCCTGCGGGAATGGCTAAAAGTAACGGCGATCGAGATCGACTGTTGCCATTTAAACTCTCATAAGAATGTCCGGACCGACTTCAGCGGTTGCATGCCAAACTCGCGATATCTGTCAATCTGTCGATCGCTGCACGAAGTGTGCATGTTACACGTTACTTGTTGACAAGACGCTGTGAACTGACATGTGTCACCTCGTTTTACATGACGTCGAAAATTTCCGCACGCGTGCACACATTCTGTCACGCAAGATTTGTTTGACAAAAATCATTTAATAAATTTTACGAGAGAGAAAAAGAAAGAGAAACAATAAATTTTCTAAAAGTGCTTAACAAAAATTAGAATATGTAAGCTTCACGGCTTACAATATATTACTTGCATCATTTTCTGATATGCTACCAATTTTAGTATTACTTTATATTTATTATAACATAATTTAAGACAAGTAATATTTATTGCTTAAGAGAGAAAATATGTTGTAAATTTTATTATTTTTAACATATCTTCATAATTGTTATAAATAAAAATATATTAAAATCAATGAACTAGAATGCAATTCTAGTTTTTAAACAATTACACACGTACACACACATCGTTTTTTAAAATTTATTATTTCTATATACTCTATATAATGGATATATCTCAATCAATTATGAGAGAAATTTCGCACGCGGAACTTTGTAACAAATTAAATTTTCCAATATAGAAAGTGAAAAATCTCGGTGAAATGTAATACGTATAACGACGACTCAATTTATTAATCTCAGAAAGGTTATCGATACAAAATGATTTAGTCGCCATATCCGACTCGTGCCGGCAAGGGGTCATTACGTGCCA
This sequence comes from Solenopsis fugax, assembly GCA_003595255.1. Taxonomy (NCBI): domain Eukaryota; kingdom Metazoa; phylum Arthropoda; class Insecta; order Hymenoptera; family Formicidae; genus Solenopsis; species Solenopsis fugax. The sequence continues at coordinate 6,516 of QKQZ01007749.1, read as the reverse complement.
GGAAAAGTCGATGAAGCCGGTCGTACTAAACGGAGGAATATTAGAGTCGAGTGTATCATTTAGCGTGATTTCGAGCACGGCAATAACGAAGGCGTGTAAATCTTCGTAGCATTCACCGCTGTTTTCGCGGTTGGCGCTACACGCGATCTCTATTTTTTTGCGCGTCGCAATAATTATTTTGCAGCGTGTCTCGCCGGATTACGATCCCTCCGCGCGCGCCGTCAATTTACCGCATTCGAGTATCTTTCACGGCGATACTAATGATTGCAGCTAATTACGTACGTGCTGTCGGGCGATGGCCTCTTTAACGGACGGGGAAATAAGACAATTCGTGAGAGACTTCGCGCAGGTTTAACCATTTCTGCCATACGTAGAGATTCGCCATTAACTCTTTCGACATTCAAAAACAGTGATACGTATTCTCACCGCTCGTTTCGTCCTAAGTATATCTATATCTAATCTTTATTTCGTGTTGGCGTTAAGCAGATGAAAGAATGAGTAGAAAGATAAAAATTGAAAAGATTGTGATATATCTTAATGACGTGATATATCAAAATCTTGCAATAGTTACATATCTTAAAAAGATAAATCTTTTCTTCGCTGCAGTGATCGCAAGACTTTTTGCAACAGCACGTCAAACTTTCATCAACAGATGCAGTGATTATTCGACACGGTCAGTCCGAAATTTAATACCTATCACTCTTAAGATAATATTACAATGGGAAAATGTCAAAATGTTTACGAAACATGCGATTTCATGTCATTTGTTATCGTTTTTTCTCTGTTATTGATTACGTTAGAAATCTAGATCGAAATTTACGGACAGTGTGATGTATTACGTGGTACATAATGTGTTCTCCGGTTTCGTGGCATTTATTCTCACATAACACGATTATTAATTATACTGCAGCATGACTCTGTTGCGACAGGAATTAGTTACAGAATATACAATGCGATGCGTTTGATAAGCTACAAAAGCTTTGCTATATATTGAAAAACGCCGGCAAACATTAGTAAAACGACCTAAGAGCTCAATGTATGCAAATGTGCAATAACTTGTTACAGCTATTACATTTACATAATTTAAATGGGAGAATGTTGTATTAAAAATATAAAGTTTTTTCACGCTTTTTTCTAAGATGTCAACATATCGCATAATACTGAAACTGCTCGAGACTTGTTTCGAGCTTGTGTCGCTATATTTGAGCATTATGGAGACTTGTTGTTTGTTGAATATGTAGAATAAGTAATAATGTCATTATCGCTTTTCCTCTCACTAAGATGTTAAGTCACATATTCCGGGAGACCTTGTCTTGGACAACGCCCAGTTCGGTACGTTTCGTAAAATATAAACTGCATCTTTGCTTACACTGAATGTGCAATCAATGATCTATCTGCATTCGCACACAATTCAAGGCTAGCTGAAAGAGAAATTCACAGAGAATTTCTTCATGAATGTTACAATGTGTGCTGGAGTAAATATACAGGAAAGATGCAGAGTAAAGAAATTGCTGCACAATAGCTCCGTCTTGCGAATGGATTATGAGAGAACGAATCATTAAAGTACTAATGAACGAACGATTAATTATTGTGCAGAACTAATGATTTGGGTGATTAGATACTTCACTTGTTGATGACTAATTAATTAGCAAAAAATTTCACTGTCAACAAAATTATTAGCGGAACAATTAAAAGATTAATTAGGTGAATCTAGCCAATTGTTATAGAATTATCAAAATATAGATAGTATTAAGTCACTGGTTTCGTAATTACTGTAAATTATAGAGAATTGCTAATTATTAAAGAATTGGTTATCAGAAAATTAACCGTCATATTGATTTTTATAAATATTTAATGTTCATAAATTGTGTAGACCCTATTTTGGTGTAAGACGCTTATTGCGAATCCATGCAACCTTCATTCCGCCACACGGCAATCAGTAGGAATGCGCTCGGACTATTGCGTCAATTTAAATTGAAACTAGGCCGCACTGCGACGTTAGAACGGTCGGGAAACTTAAAATCCCTTCTCGTCGATTTGCCATCGTTATCGTTTTATCGTGATTCGCGATTTGCAGCCTTGAACGAATAAATTTCCGCATTGTGTAACCGATTGCTGGCGCAAAATTGGTTAATTGCTTATTGTGCGCCGAGTTTAATTAGTCAGAGATCCAAATGTTCGATGAACGGCTTATTGTGTGGATAAATCTAGTCCATGATTTTGCAATTGCTAATTCTCCGTGTCGCCCGAAATAATTTGTAACACGCTGAATTACGGCGCATATGCAACGATAATTAGAGTAATTCATACTATGTTTTAGCTGCAACACGTAAATATGTAAACATTTGTCAGTGAAATCTTTAATAATAAATAATGCGTTATATTTAACCTTTCGCTCTCAGCACTTCCAATCATGTATAGACATATTTTATATTTATGATATGCAAACCTATAATTTTGGATGCTCTCAATATTGTTGACTTAATTTGAGCATGTATTTTACTACAGACGCGTGTTCGTCATCAATAAATTACCATTAAAAGAGATTATAAATTACAAGTATTAAAAAATTCTTGAAGTTCTTTTAGGTACATAAATCGTGCGTATAAGATTCGGATCTTTCTGGTAATAAATAAAAATTCAACTAATAAATAAAAATACTGAAGTAATTAATAAACATGTATACATATGTAAGATTACGGAGTAATCTATGTGCGTCACGTTTCTTGTGTACTATTGGATATTAAAAAAGATTTATTCACACGTAATGTGCAGTTATAACATAAACGGCATACATCAAGCAATTTACACGTGCCTTTTTAAGAATGTAATAAAACGTGCATAATGTATGTAAACGACATGTACAAAATATCTGTTTATTGTCATAAAGACATAATAATAACGTAACAACTGCAGCATTTATTACTTTCGAATGTCATTGAACGTTCTCGGTGCATTTCATAATCCAATCACATTTTATATTTTCTTGTGAATAACGGATATCTATTACAGCAGATTGCAAGGAGAAAGAAGTCTGATCAAACTGCACGGTCATTATAAGAATTAACGAGCCTCACGAGTGCCCGTAGGTCCTGCATCGAAATTAACTAGTTATCAAACGACGGCGATGTACACGATGTACACGATGTTTCACGAACAATTTTTCGAGTAAATTATCTCTCTCGCGTCGCGCATATCATATTAAATTCATATCCGTATCTTTATAACGAGTAAGTAATTTAAATATGATACAACGGTTTAATAGGAAATTTTAACAATAAATTGTTTTAATATTGCGTATAAGTCATATCCGTTTCATTGCGTGCACGAAGGCATACAAGCATTACGAACAACAGGAATAAAGTTACATCTTCCATCATAAGCCGTGAAAGCGCAGTATATGCGTAACTGCTATTTAGTAACATCTTTTATCTTTTTATTATGTTATTTCATTGAAATTACGCGAATGTTCGGGCTAGAATCTTCATAACGCTTTCGGCAAATTCTCACGATCTTCGCCCTCTCCGTTATAGCATGTCTTTCGCCATTGTGCACACGTAATCACGCGTGTCACAGAGTTATTCGCGCTAATGCTGTCAGGGCATTGTTTCTATTTATTTAAAAAGAACTCAACTTTAAGAGAACTATTTTAGGTGACGAAAAATGGGAATGAATGCATATGGAAATTTATATAATTTGCATAGTGCAAGTGAAGGAAGTGTTTGTCCGCTATAGAAGCCGCTGAGAGCGAAAGGGTGTGTCTTAGAAAGACTTATCATGATATATATTTATATATATCACGAACGATGAAAGAAACGGGAAAGCTGCACAGGTGCTAATTAAAAAGATTTACGAGCGTCAAGAGCATTAATAAAGTTATAATTGGAGTATATCTGACGTTAACATGCGCAGTTAAAAAAAGTAGATTATGATGATATCGCGATGCACGCGATGATATGCGACGTGTCTCACATGGTTACATAACGAATCGTCTGCCCCATGCAATAGAAAGAATTCATGATAATCTTTCTTTCCGGTTAGACCGTTCGCTGCGAAAGCTCGGCGCTTGTTTATCGAACTTTCACGATCGATCCACGTCTGCTTAGTCAAATTGCACGTTTTGCATTTCCACGCGATACGCACATAATGCAAAGTCATACAACGCATAATGGCGCCCTTAGTTAAGGAAGTAGAAATCAATTTCCTGAGCTTAAACATTCACCATTCACCATAATTGAAGTTATTGTTCTACTCTCCAGATTCTAATTGAACTTTCTTGAGGGCTGTCATACCGTATTATCGAAGTAATATTGCGCTCTGGTTAACGATGCAATATTAATTAATTGGATCTTCAAAGGATTTTCAATATATAAGGGAAGCATTTGGACAGAATAAAAATTTTTTAAAAAATATACGTAGTATTAAGAAAATATTCTTATTAAATATTTAAATAAATACGCAAATTGCCGAAATATTATAACCATCAAAATTAGAAAGGTGCACCAAAACACCTTTCGTTATGAGGAAAATTCGAGAATTTGAAAACTTTGAAAATACAAGCTTTGCAAAATTTCGAAAAAAAATCGGAATTTTGTAATTGTGAAACTTTATGTATATAAAGTCAGCAAAAGTGTTATGAGAAAGTAGATGACAGAACATGAAATGAGCAATAACACGTTCATCGTGAATCGAGTCTTATATTTAAGACTGTCTTAAGTACTATCTTAAGTACTTATGTCACCAACCAATCACAGCCGTATTAGCATCTTAAAACATTTCTTAAGACGGCCTTGAAATAAAATTCGACTATGAATACCGGCCTATGTGTTCGACCATAATGTCTTTATATCTGTTTTATTTTTTATGAGTTATCACGATTTGATGGAGATGAATAAATCGCTTATACAATGCCTATATTGTCTTTTAAAAGCTATCTGTCTCTCCTGGCCGATCTCTACTTATCTAAATAATTCACATTTCTCTTTATGTTTCATAAATAAAAAGTTTTTTTAAACGGAAGATGCCTAACTTTCGCGGCAAATCCTGCGAGAAATTCTGTAGCAATGAGAATGCGCGCTGATCAGAATGCATTCTGAATTGAGAGAGAGAGTTCTCTTTGCAGTATTATTACGCCCCCCACGAATAATGCATGCGCGCATGCAGTATCGACAGGTGCTTTGCGTATAACCGCTGAGATATAATCAGTAACAGTAAGATATGGTTTCGTATCATGACGACGCATTGATCTAAAGAGTATGAAGTAATTGCAATTAATGAGCTTTGTGTGCAATTGCAATATTATCCATATTATCGTTGTAACATCAAGAATAATGTAAATTTGAATTAAATGTTAAAATCTGAAACATTATCGCAAAATAAATTTGGGACCTCTTTGAAAAATTCAAAGATACAAACTTTGCAAAACTTTTTTGCAAAAAATTATAGTTGATTACAAAACTTTGTGCAGTAAAAATAATAAAGATAATAAAAATCGTCTTAAAAGAGAAATTAGACATAAAATATAAAATACATAATAATAAGTATATAATGCATAAGTTTATAATGCCCCATTTAATTGTACATTATTTAAATAATAATTTTACGAAAGTAAAAGAATGGAATAAATTACAATAAAATTATTTTTGTCTTAATAAGCAAAATAACTGATTGAACTCGTTATGCAACAAACAATTCATGCAAGCCATTTAACTATATTTATGTATAAACAGGTCCCAGAGAGAATCCCATATTATATATTAAAATATATAATTTTAATTAATAATTTATTAATTAAAAAATCCTAATTATCATTATTATTATTTGTTAGAGTTATATTATAGCTTAAGTAATTTTACACAAAAATCCTTAAATTTGATAATACAATCAGCATTATAATACGCGTGTTTAAGTTAACTTTGAATTTGAAGCTCTAATTGGCATTTTACTAACATTTTACTAACAAATAGTCTTGTGAACTTCTCATTTAGTTATTTGCGTCTGTTACGAATGTCTCGCGCGTTTATCTTTGAATTTGACGCACTAATTGGCGTTTTACTGACAAATAGTCCTGCGAACTCCTCAGCTACTCATTTGCGTCTATTACGAATGTCTCTCCCACGTAAAACTGGTGCGAAACGCGCACCATGTAGTACGCGCTTATACTTCATGAGTCGACAATGAAAGCAGGCACGTGTTGCTAAACCGTTCACGCACCTTTATTTCAGGCGATTAAAGGAATACATCAGAAAGTAGTAACAGTAGAATCGCTTGCTAATTAAAAAAAGTAACGATCGCCATCGATCGGCATATATCGATAAATTATCGTAATGTAAGCGACCGTAATTTAACGTAAGTGACGAAGACTGCGAAACTATAATGCATTTCTCTCTTAGTCTGTGTTGTAAAAAAAAGTCTTTTACAACAACACACATGTTTAGTGTATAAAAAAGTATTATATGTATATATATATATATATATATATATATACATACATATATGTTAATAAAACTTACAAAA
>QKQZ01007745.1:0-18354 GCA_003595255.1 Solenopsis fugax | reverse complement strand
TATATATATATATATATAAAATTTATAGTGCGAATATACAGTTACAATATGAACATTTTTCACATGTCGAAATGCGACTCCAAAAATATGTTCAAGGCAAGAAAAAACAAACGCGCCAGAAACTTGTTCCGTGTTACATATCACGCGGCGGACGTGTTTAAGAGAAATGAAGATATATCTTAACTGTTGCACTCGTCACTCACCAATTAAGCGTGAAATTAACAAACATTTTGGCTTACCAGCCATCGCAAAGGTTTCAATTTTCTGAATGTAAGAGGGCAGAAGTCTATCAAAGCGGTGCACTATACATTGGTAACATGATCTCGCCAGTCACACCCACTGACAGTTTTTAGAGAACACTGTCTGCGCTTCTCAAAATCCTTGCTATAAATCAAATAAAATGGCTCTCCGATTAAAGCAAATATTTTAAGAAATAATTTTATTTAAAAAATTATTTATTAAAGATTTTAAATCATATTTTATTAGTTCGAAAATTATTTAAGAAACCGATTTTTTGCTATAGAATTATAAGTAGATTGTTAAAAGAAGTTTGCTTCTAATAATACATTTCATTATCTTTATATCAATTCATCGTATACATTACCATTAAAATGTATACGATTAGTAATATAATCTCATTACAATCACAATTTATATCAAATGAAGGAGTAAGTACGCCGAAATGGCGGATATTCGCGGGGCGCTGCTTCTTGGCGGTATCTAATAATAAACCGAAGGCCCAGTTTTTCGTGTTTTAGGCAACGCACTCAAAACGATTTCATTAATATATACGACAATTTGTAAATACGTGCATCACATAAGAACGATGTAATAACTGCCACCAAATAGTCACCGAAATAGCGATTTTAATGACAAGAATGCATTTGTCGAATTTACATTAAGCAGTGTTACGTTATCAAATTAATTATTAGATAACAATGTAATATTATTAAATTAAATGTTGCACATTCTTGATATGATATCTCAAACAGCACAAAATTTTTCATAAATATTTATAAATATTTTGAAAATTTATTTTCATGAGATATGTAGTAAAAAATTTATAAAATTTTTCATGAAAATTTTAAAATAATATATCATTATTATAATATATAAAATATTTTTTAGAAATGGTTTGAAAAATAGATTTCTTATTTATACGTATATATATGTATATTTATATAAATGTTCCCATGATTTTTTTTATATTTATATTTTNTATACGTATATATATGTATATTTATATAAATGTTCCCATGATTTTTTTTATATTTATATTTTCTGGACAATATGTATAAAATTTTTATGCATATTTAAATATAAATATTTAAAATATTTTATAATAATAGTATTAATACTCTAATTTCTAATTAAATTGAAACAATAATTATGGAAAATTGCTTCTAATAATCAGTTCAAGTTTTTGGTATGCTTTATAATTTAATTTATTTAATTTATTAAAAAGGGCGTTTTTTTAAACGTTAGAACGCATGTTATAATTTAAATCGCAAATATTTCGACAATTGAAGTTAACAGATCTTGTAACTCAGTTTCACACAATAAATGATGCAAGAACATTACCAAAAATGCAACCCAATTGCATGGCATTTTTAGTATTAAAGGACTGAAAATTGTGAGTCGAAACGTTTGCGGTTTAAATTGTAACATGCGTTCTAGCGTTAAAAATGCCTTTTTTAATTAATTAAATAAAACTATAACCAGGGAATCTTGTATAACACTTGCACACCAAAATCTTGTATCGGTTCTGAGAAGCAATTTTCCATATTTGTTTCAATTTAAATTAAAATATTTAATTCTTTTTGTATATATTTGAAAAATATTGTATGAATATTTTATGTTGTCTGAGATACTCAATTTATTTTTGTGAGCATTACTTCTGTTATAGTCTCAACTAAATATTTTTAATATGATTATGGTAATAATGTATAAAAGTATTTAAAAAATTTAAATTTAATCTAACCATTATTATGTAAACATACTACTTATTTCTATAAGTATTTTTGTGTAGTCGGTCGAAATCTGTAACAACTCGCTCTTCCTCTTTTCTTTCTATTGAATTATTGGGCTTTATAACTGAATTAATTTCGCATCGCATCTGCTACCTATCATGATTATTAAACGGCGTTCCGTGGCAGTGACAGAAATTTATAGTCACCTCATTACCACCGTTTAGTGGTCGCTACCGTCTCGCGATACGAGATCGTTAAAAGCTCCTTCCAGAAACGCAAGTGCTTGCCAAGACCCGCCCAGAGGTTTGTACGATTGGTAGATCTCGCGCTGACGTCGTGAGCACGTGGCTTTAGGATACCGCCTCAAGAAACGAAGAATTTGACTTGACTGCCAAAAAAATATTGTTGGACACCGTGAGTAACCCCGACAAAACAGTCACTGGTTTCGACTCTAATCTTTCGAACAGATCAAGGGGTATCAATGTAACCAGCGATTCTTGTTGATTCTTTTGGTTACTGCCAGTATCGTTTTTTCAATTTTTTTTTTAATTAAAATGTAAAAATTATTAAAGAGAGTGTTGTAGTGAAATATTAAAACTGTTCAATCAAGTTTTGGTGAAGTTCTATAGTGACTATTAATCAATTAACTGATTCTTGGGATTTTAATTAAGTAGTGTAAGTCAGGTCTTTAAGGAAAAAGTGAGTAATATTGAAGATTGATAAAAAGAATTTAAAAATATAATTCTTCAAGAATTAATTTATCAGTTGATGAATTAATTTCAATGGATGCAGGATATTCACTCGCGAATATCGAAAAGACTATTTTATAGATGTTATTAGCAGAATATTCTGAGCTTGACAAAACGTGTTTAAGATGTCTGATGAAGAGATGAAAAAATCAGATTCGTCAAAAGGAACGAGCGATTCTGCGGAAAATCCAAGATTGTGCTCTTTCAGCATAGAGAGACTACTAGCACCTAGCAAGATAGAGGAAGAAGAAAATAAGTTTCCACAACAAACCGATTTGTCTTTGCTTTGTCAAGAAAGTAAGTGATTACGAAAATGTATTTTAATCGCTTCTAAAATCTATTGTTAATCGTGTTTAGAGAAAGATAATGGATAGTTTTTTCTGCGCTTTTCTTTTATTGTCAACAAATTCTTCAATTATTCTATTATCTATTTCTAAAAAATTATCTATTTCTTCATAATGTGATTAATGATACTCTCAATTAAATATTGTAAGTTATGTATATAACGTGATATAAAGCACTTTTTAAAAAATTAATTTTCAAATAATAATATATTTAATTGTTACATAATATAAAAAATAATTTTTCTAGCAATATGTACTTTTTTTATATGGAGTTGTAATAGATTTTGTAAGCAAGCTTAATGTAACACAATTCATAATGAAGATTGAACGAAATAATCACATTTGTCAGATAATGAATTGGAGACGAGAATGCTTGTTGCACCTGATTCATCCATGTCAATGGCGGAGGAAATTGAGCTCGACGATACTGACATGGTATGCTCGACATCTCCTGAGCCAGAGATGTATTATGGTGAGTTTCATTAGTATCATTATGCTCTATTACATTTTCAGACAATCGCATAAATATCTATAATGTGATGTTGTACTTCAAAGGACATTCTCTACCTTGTTGCTTTTAATTAGAAAGCAACAGGAAAGAATATTTATCTAAGATATACATATTATATTAGGTTGGAATAAAAGTTCGTAGCGTTTTTAAGATTGAAATTAAAAAATAAATGTTTAGGTATTTGTGCGTAGATTTATTCAATCACATATGTGCCGCTATGAACTTTTGTTCAAATCAAATAAAAAAAGGCTTAAAAATCAACATTAATAATAACAAAAATTAATAAGAAACATAATTGAAGAATTTCTACAAAAATAAGTTCAAAATTTAAATTTTAAAGAAACGAAAAAGCTTTTCATTTTTGCATCATTCATTGAATAAATATGGTAATTTTTTTCTTAACATGTAAGTATAAGAACAAAGTTGTAGGTTTCAATATTTAATCTTTTTAAAAGAAAAAATCTCAGGATTCTCTTGTTCTTGCGGGAATTTTATATTTACTATCTTTATATATTTAAATTTCTATTCAATTTTTGCCGGAAAATTTGTTCACGATGTGACACTATTGATAGAAAATGATTTGGTGACAAATGAGATTTTATAAAAAATACTGTTTTGTAAGAAACCCTTCAATTATAACAATATTCGACTTATCTTTTTAGATATCTAAATAAATAACGAAAATATTTTATTTCTCAAATATATTAAATAATTTCTTAAATATTTAACAGTAATTATATGTGTGAAAGCAAATTCGCTTGTTTGTGTGGTGTGTCAGTGTTAAACTTCGCATGTTACACAGGTGCGAAACACTTGTATTTATTTTGTTAAATCACCTAATTAATGAAGACATTTCGAGCAAAAATAGGCATAATAAAGAAATTAAAGGAATGTTTGAATTCGTCGATAATAGTTATTGAAATTATTATAGCCAATAATGTCGTTACTGCACATATACAATCGTTGAGAAGTAAGTACTAAGTACTTAATGCACGTGTTTGTTCTCTCAGAATTCAAATCAAATAAAGACATGTTCGCCGATGGCAATATCATTTTTTAACTGTCAAATATTACTAATACGTATAATATGTTAAGGTCATTTCATTAAATGTTAATTATATCTGCGTATTATCGCAAAAATTTAAAAAGAAGCTGATATTTAGCAATTTTATTAAAGATAATTAAGCCTATAAACATTATAACATTTTACGTCAATTGTATAAATGATACAGTTGAGCAATCTTTCTCTAAAGTTACAATAAAATGTTATTTCAGTTTTAACAAAATATAAATAGTTAATAGATTGTCTTTAAAAAATAAAAATTTTTAATTGTTTAATGTTAACTGTTTAATGTATCTTCAGTAAAGAAGTTTCCGAATTTTCACATTTACAATATATTATTTGTAAAATCTTGATGGTGTTAATAAAAAGTAGTTATTTTAAATAATGATTAAATAGCGTAAGTACATGTATATCATAAAATCTTCAAAGATTACTATGACTCTTTGAGCTTGCTGAGTTATATCGTCATCTGCTGGGGGCGATTTTGCGTTGGTTAGCTGGTTACATTATTACGGATACTAGTGGAACTAATTGTTATAAAATCCACATGAGACTTCTCTTGCGGTAACGAATCTGTAAGATCGCGCGGAGAGGACCGTCGCCTGTGAGTTTGATCCATTACTTCCTGCAGGCTCCACGCCTACTCAATGTTTCTGCTCTTCGTCCACTATTTATCTGTCTCCCCTGCTAATTCTGCCATGGAAATGCAGCAACTCTCTTACTTGCAGTAAAATGTAAAAAACGGTGCTGGTAAGACTTCTCCGAAATTTTTCCGAGATATTACTTACAAAATGTGAGTACATCATTGAAATTTTGTTTAAAAATTTCGAATTGCGACTTTATAATTTGGAAAGCCCGAGAAAGCTTTCTTTAAAACGTAATGATTAATTTATTATTATTGTACGCTATTCATTATATAATACTATAATTTACACAGTGAATATTTTTCATACACGGAAAGATTGCTCTCTTTTGCTGAAGTTTTTTTATATCTAAAAAAAATTTAGCTACACGGAAAGAATAATTTTGCTAAAATACAGATCTGAAAATAATTATATTGAATTATTTAAAAAATTGTATCGAATATTTAATTTGGTTGTTAGAATAACTAAACTGTTTGCAGCAACATTATTATGTTTGGGCGTCCTACATAATTATTTTGATCACCCAACATAAAATTATTTTCTAATCTGTATCTAATTAAATTTTTAGATGCTGCAATAAAATTATTCTTTCCGTGTGAATTCAGATTTTACAATAATTTTGCTGCATCATTATAATAATTGTAAAGGAATTTAAGCATAGTGAGCAAAACTATACAAGTTTTGATATTCTAGCAATCAGTTCGAGTATGCACTTTATATAATTATTTTTATAATTTAACAAAATTATTTTTAGATCTTTGTATTCAGTTAAATTTTTAGATACTTTAGCAAAATTGTTCTTTCCGTGTATAAAATTAATTCTGAGAATAAAATTACTGCCAAAATATAGTCACTAGAAGTAATAGTGCTTTTAACATATTTTAATCGCGTTATCCGACGCTACATAATGGAGAACTGGCTTATTGTGTTTTACGGACAATTAATACGAGAGTTGAGCGACTCAATTCTGCGGCATCTCACAAGCCTTCAAGGGCTTCAACGACTAATTTCCATCCGAGGGCACGTAACCGCGTCGTGATTTACACGCCGTAATGGTCGACGCGATAAATTCGAGATCTAAGGAAAGGACAATTCTCGTTTGCGTGTGTTGGGCCTGAGATATGTGGGACGTCGCGTCTAACTACAAAGCCGTCAACGCGATACGTAAATCTTCACGAAAGAACAGTATAAAGTGTAAGAGATGATACCGGAGAACTTCTTGAACGAGTCCATTATAACACTATGATATCGAGCGACAATTTTGCATTTATATATGACAGCTATGCCAGTAAATTTTTAATCTTCTATTCTCGGATATTATGTCTATCAAAATATCAATGATAGAAGTGCGTGTAGAAATTGAAGTATTAAATATCTGACATCTTCAAATGTCAGACTGAATTTCCAAATATATTTTCTTGACCAAGTTATTAATAAGATCATTGATAATTCAAGTAATTTCACTGTTCGGATATTAAGTTCTTGACGGCAACAAAGGACGCAGTCGTAAAGTCATCTCTGAGACAGATTTGTCAATTGTCGCGACTCGCGTGCAAATTAATTATACTCGGAGTTGATTACGAGTATGAAACGGCCAGCAACGTCAGACGAATGAGATTTAGCCGCGCTTTATCGCGGACCTCTGCGTGCTCTCGTGCCATTCGTCACCGAATAATTAGGGGACAAGTTCGCTGTGGCTCGCAGCAATTAGGTAAACTAGAAGGCGTGGTATTCTATTTCCGCGACGTCCAACGTGTCCCTGTTCCTCGAGCTTCGCTCCTCTTCGTCCCTCCGTGTCGTCGACTCCTTTTTGCGGCCGCTTCCTCTGCACCAATCCTTTCCTACTGCTTTCCAGAGCTCGTTCGTCAATGCAACCAAGTCAGAAACTCGACGACAAATGAGCCGTGTGAGACTTGCCCCCTTGCAGATCTCTTTTCTTCTTCGCTCTTCTTTCTACATATTTCCGGTTGTGAGCAAGTTGTGATAATTCCATGTGCATCACATATTGTCAAGAGCATAATCCATTGAACTTAACGTTAATATTTATGTACATTATATATCTTATATATTTTAAGTAACCAGAAAAATGATCTAGAACGTTTTCTAAACTTATGTGGATCACGAACCATTTTTCAGAATGGCAAACGGCCGCGATCATTTAGCTTTAGAGATTATGAAAAAGCGAGAGGAAGGAATAAATTGATGATTTATTTATATCATTTTATTTCTCCTTGTAATTTTTTATTGAATATAATTTTATAAATTAATATATCGAAAAAAAGCCGACAACGGTAATATTAAATTGATAATCAATTTAATAATACTGTTGCTTACAAGCATCTATAAGATTCTCCTTTCCTGAAAATAACGTTGCGCAGTTCGAAGAAAATGTATATGAAATCATATAAGAAATAATATTTGAGCATTAAGACTTTGTTATGACTGTTGTCGGCCTTTTCTCGATTTTAATTGTATTACACAAATTGCGATCTTATCTCAATTATTGTTATAATTTTATAAAACCATTTTTCAAAATATGAGAGATATGAAGATTTAAAGCTAATGCGCTTATTTTCTATTTCTATTTTGATAACATATTTGATGTTGCATTGAATCATTTTCATGTACAAAGAGTTTAATAATTGTACTTTATTTCGAAATTTGGTTTCGTCTACCCCATAGCTGAAAAATCTTTCGCGATCCAAAAATCGGCTCGCGATCTACAGATGCGTTGCAACCTAATGCTTTCAAACTTCCTGATAGAATATTATTGAATTTTAATATTATTATAAGTCCATTATTGTATAGTGATGTATAATAAGAAAAAAGTAATGCTGATATTTTTGTTAGAACAAAAAAGTTTAAATGTTTTTACGGAGTTTCGATATTGTATTCTGCAAATGTACCTGAAAGATATATGGTGATCCAGAAACGAAATATTACCACTGCTGCAACAGCAGTTGACATGATTCTCTTTTGAGACGTGGATAACTGCATCGAGCGTGCACGTCGGTAGTGCGTTTCGCGCGTAGTGAATTAGAGGCGGTACAGTTTTAGCCGACAATTCTGCAGTACAGCTATAGGCGAGGAAGGCACGAAAAAGGCGCGAGAAACGTGACAATTACGTCGCCATCTGACAATTAGTAGCCAGTAAACGGCGCTTCTTGGCATAATGTCGCCGCGAATAGCTTTTTCGGAATATTTATTGTCGCAGGACACGAGAAACCACCTGAACCGTAAGCTTGAACGACCTCCTTCTCGTTCTCTTTCCCGAATAGTTTTCGATTTTATTAAAATATCTGATACTAATAGATTTAAATGGTTACAGGACAAGTGTTTCTATTTCAAAATTTTTTATAATTGTCAGTTCTTATTTTTAACTTTATTCTCTAATTTTAATTTAAAATTAAGATATAATTAATTACAGCTTTTCAACTTCCAACTTATAACTTTCATTTATATCATTTATATAATTTTCATTTAGTCATGAAACTAATTCTATTCATTTCTAATCGCGTATTCTCTGAAAAATATATATTTTGTGAATTTTTAGCATAAAATAAAACATAAAATAAACTTTCAGTATTCTATATATCTAGATAATTAGTTACGTGAGTGTATATTCGCATAATTACCAAATAATTTGAATAAATTACATTTTTTATAATTAATATTTTATAAGTATATTAAAGTTAATTAGTATTTAGAAAAAAAATCACTTGAAAAGCTGTTGAAGAAATAGAGTTTATCTCAATGAAGATCAGTGTTGGAGAGAAAGAGAGAGAGAGAAACATAACATTCTCAGCGCTAGCGTGAAAGCTCGGTTGCGATGACTTTTTCGTCGGATGACGAATGGGCAGATAATTAGAAGATGATCCTCCGACGCTTAAGAGACCGCGGTCTTGTTACCAACCGCCTAAAAGTGAGCCCGAAGACATTCTTCACGACACGCTGCGCGACGTCGTGTACGGCAAGTCTTGTAAGCTCGGGATAAATATAAATATAAACAACTTCGACGTACAAAAAGTCCCGAGATTGATGAGAAAGAGGATTCCACAAGGGTAATTGGAGTCCGCTCGCACTCAACGGCATGAAGTTCACGCGTGTTATGCGTTTCATTCAAAAGCGATTAAAAGGATAAAGATATGGTGTTCGCGACGTTTGCAACGAGTTGCGAGTGAATAATGACGCGATTTCGATGCCCACATCAATTTATGCGTACCTCACTGTGATGCCTTCTCCTTTCCACATCGAAGGACTTGCGCTTTGTAATTTGCAGTTACTTAATCGAGCCGTATTTGAGATGGCTTACTTCCGAAGGATCATCAAAGAAGCATTTACATGATGCGGGTATTAAATGCCCGATCGCGTCTTTCGCATATCATAAACGTCATCGTATCGTTGACACATGATAATTGCTTGCGGATAATAGCTTGAAGGATAAAGAGATATATCTCAGCAGCTGTTTTATTCGTGTTACTTATTTTGATACAAGGGGCGGAATATTTTTACAGAAGCGTGTACCAGCAGTAGTGGCGCGAATTCAACCACGAGCGCGGACAGGGAGGACGTCCAGGAGAAGACCGTCGCCGCTATTAGCGACGATGAAAGGAAGAAGAGACCACGCACGGCGTTCACCGCCACGCAAATTAAATCCTTGGAGGCGGAATTCGAGAGGAACAAGTACTTGAGCGTGGCAAAACGGCTGCAGCTGAGCAAAAATTTAAAGCTCACCGAAACACAAGTAAACATCTTACTTTCGATCATTTCTTCTTAACCCTGATAGGAAAACATTTATTTAATTATATGACGAAATCTTGCATAAAAATTATAATTTCCAATTAAGTAGGTATATTTACAAAAATAGACGTAAAAGCATTAACCTTTTATAAGATAGGGGAAGTTAATTTCTTTTTAGGAGAAGCTGTATCATGATATGTATCATAATTTTAATTCAAGACTAAGAATCATCTGCCTGTTATTCTAATTCCTTTACAAACGCTATTAACAATTCAATCATTCTAGTATATTCCTATATTGAGTTCGTGTCATAAACAAATTAAATTGGAACAGAACGCGAAGTGGTTGTATCTTAAAACAGGATATTGTACTCAATAAATCGCGATAATGCCTTCGATTTCCGTAGCTCTTCCTCAGCACCTGAAGAAGTTTAAGTCTCTTCGAGTTCTTTAACATCAACTAGTTCTAAATTATGAGCTTGTGGAGGCACCATATGTGCAGGCGCCAGGTCGTGGCGCCATGGGGGAGGATCGTCCTTTAAAAACCAATTAGCACTTCTACCCTTCTTTCTCGTGAACTGTTATGGAAGGAAACTTTTTGCCATGTATTTAACCTTTTCATTTTTTTATATCCTACGTAACCGGAACTTGGTTATTAAAATACAGTCTTTAAAATAAAATATGAAGAAAGTTTGAAGCAAAAATATTTCACAGAATGGAGAGAGCAAACTCCATATCATTGCATAAGTTATCATATTTATATAAATGCGATTAATAGTTTAACAGTTTCGCAACGTTAGCCTGAAACGCATTCGACAATTTTCCTTCTGTATTACTACTGAAATCTCTCTCTTATTTCTGCATCGTTCGTAATCACGCTACGGACTTTCCGCGGATATTATCTTCTAATATTAACCGGTCCCCGAGAGAGCACACTATAATTTCTCGACATGACGATTCCGCCACAAAGCCCACAGAGTGCAATGGTTGCGTAAGTCTCGGCAATGCACTTTGTAGCGCGCGCTTGATACTCGACCATGCTTTAAACTAATTAATTTACGGCCCGCACCCCCAGAATATTCGCCATCGCGGAGATTGCGCCGTCATCGCCGACCAGTTGCTTGCTGGCAATAATTGCCAGCGCCGGTCGAAATATCGCGAACGAGCCGGATAATTATCTCCGCAATCGCGGTCGAAAGGAAGAACGATCGGACGACGGATCAGAGGCAAGAAAGAGACGCGTCGTGCCGCAGACATAACTGTCACAATATTTCTCCGAGTTAACGAGCCAGTTCGGGAGAGCCCCTATTTTCCCCTTCTCGTAAGCCATCTCGTACGTTTCGTCGTCGCGAGACTCGCATCCGCCGCGGAATGAAATGTACCGAGCGACGGCTGCTGCGCGCCGTCGAGGCGACGAACCGGAGAGGCGTCGATTTTTTTAATTAGAATACGTCGTCGGCTCTTTATGTTCGCAAACTGGCTAGTAAGGGACTCTTTGAAAAATTTCGTTCTGTATAAAAGATATTATTTTTTTATAATATATGTTACTCTTTAGTAAATTCGGATATAAAAGTGATGGTATGTTTTAGTAATTTTATTATGTGATATATAAAATTTTATTTATGTAAATTTAGATTTAATATATAACATTTAATATATAAAATAGAGATTTAAAATATATATTCATCCATATCATTTATAAATTTTGTATTCATTTACAAACAATATATTATTATAAATGTTACTTTTTTTTTATTTATGTTTAATTATGGAAAACATATGTATTCTATTGTAAAAAAATTAGAACTTTTACAATCGCAATCTAGCAGCAATTTTTTTAAAACAAATCCATAATTAATAGATAATCTCAATTAGCTTAAATACTTTAAGTAACTGACAAATTTCTATGTTTCATGCATCACTTGTAATTCTTTTATAATTTTATCTTTTACAGATAAAGATATGGTTCCAAAATAGACGGACTAAATGGAAAAGGAAGTACACTAATGACGTCGAGTTATTGGCGCAGCAATACTACTCGAGCTTAGGAATTCCAGCGCCACGACCCATTTTTGTCGGTGATCGCTTATGGTATAGATCTAATAAAAATTACAATCACATTTCCAACGAAAACTTTCTTTTTTTTTGTAAAGAATATTCTGTTTGTCTTGCGAAACTTCTTTGCTAATATTCTATATAAATGCTATTACATCTCTCAGAGTCATTTAAAAATGACTAAAATATAAATTTTTCTTTTATTTTTTTTAAAAACAGTAGATTGTTTCCTGCAGATTTTGAGCAATATAAAATAATTTTTAGATATGTTTAAGTGTATGTAAAGAAAAAAGTTGAATTTATAGTAATTGTGCGAATTACAGTAGGCAATATAGTAGGCTGTAACTACATAAATGTTAATAAGATGTTAAAAAATGTGATAAAAGTGATAAAATATAAAAAACAAAAATCCGTACAATAGAACTGTTAACAAAAACCGTTAATAGAACTGTTAATAAAATCTAAGAGTTCCGTTAAAAACAAAATGAAATACATACAAAAACAATACTTTGTGTTTACATTATTGTTTAAAATAATTTTTTGCAATCTCTTACATTTTGATATATTGGTTTTTAAGATAGACGAAATAGAAGAAAGAGAATAAATTATTGTAAGAAATATGAAATTTCAAAATCATTGAAGTCCACTAAAATCATGTTTTTTGACCTCTATATATCTTTTTCTTAAGAAATAAACAACTTTTATAATGAAAACAATTTTTTTTAGAAATAAATATGATTTAATTAATTGATTTAAAAAATTATAATTTTATCTAAAAATTACAAGAAATCAAAGATACAAAAAACTTGATTTTTTCCAAGGTATAATTAACATTCAGAAAAAATTAATTTAAGAAAAAGCATCCAATATGATCCAAGTCAATCACAACAAAAAGAATAAGAAAGGATGATTCAGATATATTGATCCTACATATGGGAAAAAAGAATGTAGAGATAGTGTTGTTCTATTCGCGACTGCATTACATTATGTACTTTTGAAATAATTTCGATTCCAATTTCATTATCATTTTTCGTTGGGAATCAGTTAAAATACAGCTATAGTATAGTTTAATATACATAGATTACGTTTTGTGATATGTTAACGTGTTTTTTTGCAGGTTCTTTAATTATCCGGGACAACCGCAACCAGGAATACCATTGCTCCCGCAGCATTTAACACCGTTGCCGTTACCCCCGGCATTACCTATTGTTCAACCATTGCCTAGTAATCTATCAATGAGACAACAAACATCCATCTTTCAAAACGTACCAACCAGTCATCTCACGCATCATCTAACTCAGAGATTGGACTTCAGGCATCATGATCCTTAATTTCTGGTAAATTATTGGTGACCAATATTAGACCAGAACCAATTAATAATTTGCATACAAGGCAATACGAGACTATGAACTGTATAAATCCGGACTTGTTTGCCAGCGATAACGATCGCTATAATTGGAACACATTTTTATGTTCTGCGCATCATACCATACCAATCGACTACGCAATGTATAACTGTCACTATTTAATTTTTTTATTTAAGTTAAAGTATAAAGTATCTGTATTTTCATGAAACAACATACAATTTATCTATGAATATTTTTTTGTTTAACTTTATATGACTTAAATAAATTAAAATTAATGTATATTTAAGAAATAGATGAATGAGATAACGTTCTGAGTAATCAAGCTATTTGTTGAAACAAATGATATCGTTTATTATTATTATGCAAACTTTAAGAAATATGTATACCATATGTATACATTGTAAACTGATAATAATTTAATACTTGTGTCAAGAGCGAAAATTAAGATATTCGCCAACGTTGTAATAGTTCTATTAATTACATCGCCGCGTTGGTTATCTTTGCTAAACGTGATATGTAATATTACAGTACACGTATTCCACTGGCGAAGATGATTATCGCAAAACATATGGATTCATCCTCAAAAAATTGAATCATTTCACAGTATACTTGAAATGAATAACATCAATGCTATTACATTATTTTAATTTAAATATATTACTTGTACAGGAAATTTAATGTACGCCCATATAAATAAATGGCTTTCAGCGTAAAATATCTTTTAATAGAGCAGATATATTTGCTATGAAAAATTTTACAAAATTCGTATACAGTGAAATTTGAATAAAATAAAAATTTTAAATAATTTTATATAACTATCTACATATGCATTTAGAATAAGAATATATAATACATGTACAAAGTAAATAATTTCTTAATATTATATATAAATAAATACAAATTGTAAATTTAATTTGAAACTTTTTTAAAGAGAATGAACAAAAAGAAAGTATTTATATATTTAAATTAGTGCAGAAGTTTCTGCATAAATGCAGAAAATGTCGCTGTAAAATGTAAATCACAAAAGTGAAAAAAATAAAGTTCCAAAGTTTTTTAGGAATGTGTATAGGGTTTTTGTGCCCAAAAACTATGTATATGCGAAATTTTTATCATACATAAATGTTTTTATTATTAATTTATATTTAATATCACAGAGTAGAGGGAGATAAAATTTTACTAACTCCCAAAACTTTGTCATCATGAGCCGCCTGATCTTGAATAATTTTTGCATATTTTTCATTATCCTGTAAATCTTCTTCATCCAACATTTCCTGCATTCTTTGTTTGTATCTAGAATTTTTTAAACTTATACGAATGATCTTTGTAAAAAATGTCGAGCTTACCTATAAATATACTTACATTTCACTGTCAGGATTATTTTCCTGATTTCTGCATTTGTCTAGTTTCTTCTCTAAAGCTTTTACTACTTCTCGTGAGGGTGGTTCCACACATTTAGCCATCGAACGTATTTCTGTAAGAGTTGTAAATATGAATAGAGAGAACTTATTCAGTGGAGAGCACATACAAAATTCATGGAATACATAAAATAAAACTTAATTACTTCGCACAGCTTCTATAATCCCATTTAATTGTTCTCTCGAGAACAGTGTATCAGTAACATAATTATCTAGGTTTGCAGAGGCTCTGGATGCTGCATGCAAGGTTGCGGCCAATGCAACTTGGCTTGGAGCATAAAGAAGAACGCTGTCTGTCAGGAAAACCCTTTCTAAGAACTCATCTATGTGTGGTCGTAATTTTTCAGGATTTTCTAAAGACGTGTACCTTGTCTGTAAAAATATGCATACATATTTACTTGTGTCACACAAAAAAAAACATTAAATATTAAAAAACTATGTACTTTTATATCAATCATCAACCCTTCTACAGGCCTAAATGGATTGTGAACAGTCAGATTATAATTCAACTGTTGCATGAGAAGTAATTCATTATTAAGAATTATGTCGGATGCCTTTTCTCTATCTCCTTTAATATTTGCTACGAACTGAGATATAGAGACATTAAATTCTTCGACCTAAAACAGAATTACTTTTCATATAAAAAGATTCAATTTATAAATCCTATGAAAAATCATATATCAAGAAGAATGATTACCTTACACGCTAGGTACACACAAGTGACTAAAATCTCTTTTGGATGATAGTCCATCACACTGTTTCTGAGGTAAAATCTTTTAAAGTAATGTAAGGCAGTGGCCACAGTAGGACGAGGCATTGGTGGATTGAATCGACGACAGAAGTCCCTCAATTGCAACTCATAGAAACGGAGCAATGTTCGCTCCTCTGCGTGTGAAAGAAAATGTTCCTCCCTTTCCTCTGGCTACATACAATAAAACAATTGTAATTAAACTATTTATTAATTTAATTGATTTGCTATTGGAGATAAATACAGGAAAAATGTAGCAAATTTCCAATGTTTTGTATACATATATGTTTGTGCAAACATAACCTACAAAGGTTTTCATGATAATACTGGATCTCGGGAATCACAAGTACACAGAGAAATAAATACGCAGGTACGTCGTTTAAAAAAAAAGTGATAATTCTAAATAAACAGTTATGAAAACGTGGACTCACAGTCATGTTGGCACCATGTTTTGCAATAAAATCAGCGTTGGTTTTTTCCCTCAATGCAGTCAAATCGCTCTCATCGCTAAATATCCAGTATTTCTTTTGCGAGCTATATGGAAACATCTTGACGATGGAAGTGATAAAAAGAAAAGAACAAAACCGAATCGTGATCAATATCAGAGTCACGTAACGCGGCCCAACACGCTTCAACTAAAATTGTAAACGTAAACTGAAAAACTAGACAAGTAGCACCATCACTCGGCAATCTTCAAACTATAGTTCCCAAACCTAGAATTGATTAATCGAATCGATATCTATTGATGTCGTGTAGGGAGATAATTTGACTTATATTTTAATTTATTTACATTTTTTAATTGTTATTTAGAAGTAATTATAATCTGAGACATGTCTTAAACATAATAATAATTTGCATTGTAATGCGAAAAATGAACGCAAAGTTAAGATCGATATACGTAGTATCGATCTTGGCGCATGAAGTTGACCGCGCGGAGACGAAGCCGCTTCTCGCTCTTTTCGCTTGCGGAACGCGACGAGTGCGGGCAGACCGTACTGGCGCGAGCGGTATTGCGACTCATTTAACAGGTAAATGAAATAATTATCAATCTCGCATTACTACATATTGTCGATATTGCGAGTAACGCGCGCGGATCTGCCTACAATATTATATACGCCTACTCTAATCGAAATTATAAGTGCGGTCGCGACATGTAAAGTAACCCGTACGGCAACGAAGCCGGCTCGTCATTGCACGCGTTGCATATTGGAGCGGGAGCGAGTGGCGTCGCAAACTCGTTAATAAGTAAATCTATCTTAATTTCACGATAATTTAAGTATGCTGCTCGCCGATAATCTGCTGCGGAAAATGCATAAACGTCAAATAGAGTACGGGACATGATAGCGTCGCTGCGGTGGCGCGATCGCGGCGTCAGTCTTGTCGCGTGAAGTTGACCGCGTAGAAATGAAGCCGCTTCTCGTCGTCTTCTCAGTTACATTCACGTTTCTTTTACAGAACGCAACGGACGCGGGACGGACCGGCTCCGGAACGGAGGCGTTATCGCGGCTCGCTTATTAACAGGTGAGCGAAACCTCGCATTAATAGTTATTGCCAAGTTAATCATCGCGTAACGTAGATTCGATGCTCGTATGTAACGCGACCGCGGCGCGAGCACGGCGTCGATCCTGATGCGTAAAGTTGACCGCACGTAGCCGACTCGCCATCTTGATTAACATTTACGTGTCTGATTGCAGAACGCGGCGGATGCAGGATGGATCGGAACTGGAGCGAGCGGCGTCGCGACTCATTTAATAGGTAAGCGAAATCAATCTCAATCTCGATCACGTCAATATTATCAATTTAACCGTCGCGTAGTACAAATTCTGTACTCATACCGGTGATTCGTACAAACGTGTATTTCGCGATAATTACTCAGTCGAAGGTATATCGCGCTACCTGTTGACAACGATATATATATATATATATTATCGAATTGCAAGTAACGCGCGCGGATGTCGAGCTTATAATATTAATATGCTTCTAACGTATAATACGAAATAATAATCGTCATGAAAGACAACGTTCATTTGTTGCTTGAGACGCGGACCAGTGCATGAATGTGAAGTTGAGAGCGGGATGTGTAGCGTCACTACATCACAAGTGCGGCGTCGCTATGAAGTTGTCCGCGTGGGAAATAAAACCGTTTCGTTTATTTAATTGTATTTACTTTTTATTTGCAGAACGTGGTGTACGCAAAAAGGATCAACTCTGAAATGAGTGGCGTTACAATTCATCTAATTGGCAAGCAAAATTTACATTAACAATGCATTTATTTTTTAACAACACCTAATTATCGCATAAAACATAGATTCGATACTCTGGTGGTTTACGTCATATAACAAGCCATTTTACTTTTTAATAATATGAAAGAAAATGTTCTCTGATAGAAATATTAAAAAAAATTGTCTAAAAAAAATTACGAATTTAAATAAATAAAATTATGTTCGGACATAATAGTAATTCCACAAATTAAAATTATGGACGTGACATAATAAAAATACGGAATTATTTTTATGTCGATATACTTTATAATTTTAATTCATGGATTTATTATTACGTCGCGACAAAATTTTAATTCGACGAATTATTATTATACCTTGACATAATTTTAATTTACTTTTATTATGCTAACATAATAAAAATTCGATGAATTAAAATTATGTCAAGACATAATAATAATTTAAACTAAAATTATGTCGCGACGTAATAATAATTACATGAATTAAAATTATGTATCGATATAAAAATA
>QKQZ01007744.1:685-35637 GCA_003595255.1 Solenopsis fugax | reverse complement strand
AGAGAGAGAGAGAGAGAGAGAGATACATTGGTTATATTAAAAATAATTAATATTGAAATACAAATGTTGAAATATAATTTATAAAAAGTATATATTATTACATAAATATAAAATAATTTCTCTCTTTTCTCCCTAATATTTAACAAATTACATTTCATAAAATAATTTGATCCATTTTTTAAATATAATTTCTCAAGAGTCGAAATCATCAATTAATATATTCAGTATTTAGAAGTTAGTTAATATTAATGCAGGACATATATTATACAAAATATAATTAAATAACTTTGTTAGTATTAACAAATTGGTACAATCCCTGTGCATTACATTCCAAAAGACAAAGTCATCTGGGTAAAAATCAATATTATTTGAATTTGGAAAATGAATAATAGATCGGTATGCGTGTAATTAGGGAATTGCAATTATGGGATGCGCAAGTTTTATTCAATAGTATTGATCAACTTTAATCGTTTATAACTCGAAAATTATTGCAGCCAACATTTTCGTGTTTGAATTTTCAACTTTAATTAATCGCCAGAACACGCTATTAAAGTATTATGGATATGAGATATCCTGTATCTATATTGAAATACATATTGGAATTTCGAAAATAAAATATGTATTCTCACGATAGAATATTCATCATTACATATATTTTGTTTAAACATAAATGAATACATATCGATGTGCAGATGCATTAGGATAATTGTAGATTAATTAAAGTGTTCTAATTTTCTTTTGCGAATTTAAAAATCTTTTAGTATGGATAATAATGTGATACATAAAAATCTAGCAAACATTCTACATATTATATTAGATATTATATTGGGGACTGCATACAACAATATTCTATAATTTACAACATTTTGCAAGTTGCATTTTATTTCAAGATAAATTTTATAAGTGCTATATCACACAGAAGTTGTATCATGTTACGCAAAAATAATAAGTTGCAGTTGCGCTCTCTTGAATTCTCTTTCTGATATTCCATCGATATTCCGAATGAAAATAATTTGATTTTTTTTCGAAAAACAACAGAATATCATAAATAAACGTTTTAGATTGTTCATTTTATTCGCTTTTTGTTTCTATTACCTTATGGTACAATTGTGTCTTTATGCATTCCGCGCATTATCTGCAGTGCAGACTTCGTTATGTACGGTAAAGTATATAGGACCACATGCGACCCTATCCTTACGACGCGAACTTTTGTTTCTCGGCGACCGCGAGTCCATTAATTATCATTGTGGAATCACCCTTATTGTTTCACGAGCGAGGCTTTATTCTAGACGCTGTAGTCAAGGGAAGTAATTGCACTCCTGCCACAATAGTGACTGTACTAATGCGATCTTTCGAGTAAAATATTTGGATTTTCATTTCGACACTTTAAAATCCGCAATTCGCATGCATCTTCTCATGGAAATGCACTGCAAATACTTCATGCGGATCTTAATGGCCGAGTTGTCAATTCTTTTTTTTTCGCTGATGCATGTTTTCAATTCAATAGGAATTATTCTTCAATTAGAGATCGCTAAAATGCGGTTAAGTTATTTCTCTACTCGTTCTTACGACAATACGTTGAAAATCTACTTCTTTAGTTCCATTGCAATATCATTTATCAGAAATATTACATGTCATTATCTTTTCTTACTACTAAAAAATAGTTTTGCTAAAGTAATAATTTATCCAGACAAATTTGAAAATAACTTTTTATTGGTCCATCGAAATAATTATATAGGACACTCAAATATAATGATAATGCTGCAAAAGCTTTGGCATTTTAACAATCAGTTAACCAATCTTTCTGTATGCATAATCTATATATTTGCAATATTTTTCTAACAAAAACATATTTATATATTAAAAATTTATTCTCTTCACGCTTTCCTTTATTTTTTATTTTGTCTATTCTAGCACATTGATAATTTCGAGAAAATTGCCATGAAAAGATTAATCGTTTACATTTCAAAATTTTTATTTACGTCAGATCAAAATTCTATAGGGATGTTTTATTGATTATTTACACATACGTAACTCTTCCGATAGCTTCATTAAAATTATTGTGAGAATACATATGTATATCGCGATATTTCACTGCGCTCTGAAATACTGTGGCTTACCAGGAAAGTTATAGACTCGCATAATTTGTCATTCTATCAGATACATTCTACCGGATATTCATTCAATAGGGTTAACAATATTGAATACGATACGGCTATTTTCTTTTCTTATTTTCATTTGCAACATTTTCCATTGTGTCTCACTTCTCAAACTATGATCATCTCATACTCTGTCCATACTATTATATCTCGTTGAATAAATTCGATTAAATCAACTCGGTTTTCGTTCGTTCTTCTTGAAACGTTGTAACTGTAATTGGAGTTTTAGTTCGTGAAAGTTAGAGAATAAGCAGTCTAGCAGTAAGTAAAGGAAAAGGAAAAAAGTCAGGGAATTTTTTGAACCTCGTTTGCATTATAACTTTGTTACCGAAATTTGTGCATAATGACAAGCTACGTTAAACGCTTTAAATGGAGCATGCCAGTTCGCCCGTTGAAACGTGCCTTCGTCGCTAATGTCACCGGAGTATTGTGGAACCGGAAATCCTTCGTCTGGTGACAGGATCGTTAGCATTGAATATCTTTGCTGGTGGTAGTATTGCCATTGGCTCGCGCGTGGCTGTCCATTTGAGATTCAAGGCACAACCCGGTGCTGTTGTAAGATCGTTAACTGAACGCCACGATCGTTGTCGTTAGTTTCGCTATTGCGGTTGCCTGCGGTGTGCAGTACGGCTTTTTCGCGAAATTCGTGTCGTCCATACGTGGGAGTCTTTTCAATACGAAAAATTTCAGATCCGTACAAGCTGCATTTGTATTTAATTATTTCGCGAACGAGTTAAGTAGCTTAATCTTAGAAACATTAAAAAAAATGTCCGCAGAGTAACAATCGAATCCTGTCAAAAAATAACAAATGGATATTTACGACCATTTGTATCGGACGAAAATCCAATTACTGTTCATTGGGAATAAAACCATTGAAATGTCTGAAGAACGGAAAAGAAATCTATTCGTTACTTTTTGAACGAAGAATCCGTTCATTTCCGGATATTCCAATGATTTCACTCCAAGTGAACCGTGATCGGACAAAAATCCAACCACAGATTTCATTGGGAATGGTCACAAATATCCGTTTGTTACTTTTTGAAAGGATAATTTGATTGGATAGTTTTCTCAATGTAGTTAACTATGTCATTTTTAATTCGTATGTTACTATATGAATAGAACTTGCTCACATGCCACAAAAACTTTTAATTAACAGCTTTTAATGTTCTTTGGATTTCGAAAAATGAAAATGTATTATTAAGCTAATTTAACAGCTAATTTAACAGCTGTTAAATTTTTATTCCAAAATGTCCAAAATTAATTGACCAAATAAATAAGTTTCACTTAAGTTTATAAAATCTAAATATAAAAATCTTGAATTTATATTTTTTTAAAGAAAAATTAATTAATAGTATGATATATAAATTTCTTTTAAGTTAATGTTAAAAATTATAATACTTTTTAAATTAATTCTCGATAAAATCTCGATAAAATCTTGAATCTTGAAATTCAGAAATCTTTTACATGAAGAGCGTAAAGCTATGTTGTGAAATAATCTGTCTATGTAAAGTTAACGTGCTTACTCGAGTGAACGTACTTTAACGTTTAGCAAAGTAATTTTACGACAATATCTAATTATCTTGTCCTTTCTGATCGTTACAAACGCCGCGTTCCCTAAGAATTTCTCCATTGTGCGCTATTTGTGCTACAAAACATTTTCAATGTTGAGGATGGAGGCAAGTAAATTTATTTCTGATGCAGATATTAGCCTATGACTTTCTTTTGGAAATATTATTACTTCTCCACAGATTAATCTGTAAGTCATATTGACTTTTGGATCATTTTTCTTATTTTGCTGATTCTGCCTAAAATTCAAATATGTGCAAAAAAAAATAAATGTTTCGAGTCATATAATTGTGCAATCGTATTCCTAAATGTTAAAAGAGTACACTAGAATTTTTTAAGGCCTTAAAATCCTTTGGAAAGTATGCAATCATTTATCAGTGACTTAGGTAGTCTGACTAACAATAAGCAATGAAAAATAGGATAATCTACGAAGAGTTAATTAGTGAAAATGCACTGACGAACACGGATAATAAGCCGAATAATTCGCGCGGAAGAAAATTCGATGTTTGATAGTATGATGCATAATATTAATCTCGTTTCTAATGAAAATGAACTCCAACTTTGTTTTTTTAAACGCGCTATTAATTACACGATAAAATGTAAGAAACGAGCTACTTGAAAATTTAATTATTTACTGTGTCTCGAAGTTATGCTTGTTATAACTACAATATCAAAATGCGATTATATCCGTTGGAATCCGAAGTAATTACGCCAGATTTAATGAATGCGGCGATAATTATTAACGCGAGCAAGAAGTGCATTTAATCGCCGCGGGTGAAAAACGTCCGACGTTAATCACGATTCTCATTCGATTTTCATTCTTTATTGCGTTTCATCTGCGTTACTTCATTAATTTCGCTTCTCAGCTTCGCGCTTGTGCGCGAATATATTAAATTCCACCGAATTAAGCTTCTCACAAGAGTGCCGGCCGGCGAATCTAATCGTTCTCCAATTTAATCCGCAAATTCTTTCTCTTATATTTACTTCGTTATCCACGTTCTTCCTCGATTTATTCGAATATTCGCGTACTGTTTTGCATCTGTGGAATTATCCCGTTACGTTTCTATCTGCGCGTACACCAAACGCTCAAATCTCAGCTCCTCGACGTCGGCTTTTCTGTTTCTCTCCCTCTGATGCGGAATGCGGATTGCAGACTTCGTCCGACTCTCCACAACATGCAAATGCATCCTCCTACGTGAGAGGCCACTAAGTGATTTACTTGTTTAATAATCTCTATTGAACGTCAGAGTTTATGCCTCATTTGCGTAATGCAGGACGGCGTCCTGGGCGTCACACGCCACTCGCTACAGCATCGGTCCGCGGGCGATTGTTAACAAGTTGCTGCAGACTCGGGAGAACTTGTTATACCTGTTAAGCGTCGAGATTAGTACGTAGATCATTTGTAAATGTCTTCTTACACTTTTGCAATTGGTGTGACCACCAGTCTGAAATTTCGTCTTACGTTATTTTTCTTCTTAGTACGCTTGCTGGTCAATTAATCTTAACTTCACGGAAGAAATTAGGATTAAAGGATTAAAGAGACAATTAGAAGGAAAAAAAGTTTAGAAAGAGAGAGAGAGAGAGAGATTAATATTTTGTAAAATATGAAATTTATATTCTGAAAGAAATGTGTGGGAGATAACGCTTAGCGTTTATTTTCACGATGAAAGTTTCTGTGCAGAACCTGCAGCTACCACTTGTGGAATCTTCGGGAACGCGCATTTTGAATCATGTTATGTACTCTTTGGGTGAAACGGCTCTTCGTAACTTTTAGAGCGAAATGTGTATATACAAGTATATATAACTTTCGCTCGTATCTATAGACCTCCTTTGTATAATGCATCCCCTCTAGGTTACATATCGCGTTGTATCTTTCGCATAAAATGGTAACATTATGCTAATATAACATAAGAGAGAGAGAGAGAGAGAGGGAGGTGTGTGGCTTATATCTAACCAAAGTTCTTCATAATGATTATGCAAATGGTCAATAGATGAACGAAGTAGAACAGATAAGTTTGCACAGTCGTGCTATTACCAGAATGTGCCATCAAAGCGAAAGAAGAGGATGAGTAAAATGGGCTGATTTCCGGAGTAGCAAGTAAAAATGATATATTTTTTTGTAGTTTTTGAGCTGCTAAATCTGTGTAAATCTGACCTTTAAAAAATTTTAATTTTTCAGAAACGTATTAAAATCAGCATATAAACCTATTAAATATATAAGAGAAGTTATTATGAGAATGGTATATTAATGAAAGTAAAACTGTTTATAAAATAAACAATATTAAGTGAAAATTGACTCATATGTCAACAACACAAATTAATAAGTGAAGAAGGTCAAAATGGATCTTAATGCTCAAAAATATTTTGCGCAAATCACAATTTTCAGTAGTAAATACATCCTACAATAGAGTACAAAATATTCTGGAAAAATTTAATGAACAATGTTTTCAATGCCGTAGTCAAAATTTAAAATAATTCCATCTATACCGCTTTTATTTTTAATATTAATTTTTTATTTTTTTATCAAGCAGAACATAAAACTATTAGAATTGAGAGCATTATCACGTTTTACTAACAGGAAAACATGAATTAATATGTTTGTAAAGCTCAATAATAATAATTTAGTGATACTACACGTTTAATAGCTTCATATACTAATTTTAATACTTTCCCGACAAATTAAAATGTTTTGAATGTAAGAATTAGATTCAGCGACTCAAAAATTGCAAAAAACATACATATTTTTACTGTTTTGGCGAATCCGGAGACCAAAATTGGCTTATTTTTTAAACATCGTTCATAGTCAATGTTGAAGTCGCATGAAGATGAGAGAAACTTCTCCTCGCTTTGATGCGACGCGGCTCTTATTTGGTGTTACCTAATCCCCGCGTTAAGGCGAGTCGATGGACGAATGACGGAAAACTCACGCTCCTGAAATACCGTTCAGACGCCAAGCGAATTTACCGTCAACTTAGCGAACGGGAGCGAAAAGTGGAGTGGGCGACGTTGAAGGGGCGAGGAGCGAGAGAGCTCGAAGCGGTAGACGCGCGTCGTGGGAAGTACCGTGAAATATTGCCTCTAGATTCTGCATCCACCATCCTACGCCCGACTTATCCCTTTTTGCTCCGACCGCCTCTCTGTCTGCCGTCGTGCCCTTCCCTAGAGAATCCTGGGACCAGAAGTTAAGCGCGGTCGCGTTCATTTCACGTTGACGCGCTGTTATGCGGTAATGGAAGATTTTATTGGTCTGCCGTTGGGTAAGGGACGTTCGGATCTAATTTAAGTAACCGAGTTTGACTGACTTTGAAAGCCTCAGCCGCGCCACGGACGTATTTATGGACCTCGTTAACGTGTTCGCTGGCCGATCGATTGCGATGTAAATCGAAACCTAAGATATTCATTACAATCGGAGGTGAGATACGTTACATAGTCTTAATCATTTTCGTTTTTATTCGTGTATGTTGTGAATTTTACGTGCAACAATACAATGGAAGAATCTCCGTTATGATTTTTATTTATCAAATTTGTCGAGAATGTATGAGTGTAAATATTGGCAAGCGCGACTCTCAGTGTAAAATATTCAGTTGTTTGTTGTTGATTTGTCTCGCTTATTTTATTTTCTGTCACATCATGGTCTTCTTCTTTCTGATATCATTATACGCATTAATCAAACTTTCTTGCCATATTCTTCTGTTTCCCGAGAGAGTGACTGTACTTCAAAATGGATCAGGCTCGACTTTCTGAAATATTACCGGTATAACCAAGAGTAAGACCAGTTATCCTTCACGCATGACGTGATTCTGAAGCATTTTCTCGTCTACTTGTTTAATCAATTTTAAATTCATTTGTATAACAAGGTTAATATATTTTAAAAAGGCTTCATATTATATCTTAATGATACAGTTTTAAGGATGGCTTCTTATATACATACATATGTAAGCTATATTGAAATTTTAAATTTCTTTATATTTTATTGTCTATCAATTTTAAATTTTTTATTATATCTGACGCAATATGATACTGACATTGCATAGAAATAATTTTTTTCAAGTTAAAAATTTGCTGTTTTAAACAAAAATTTTGTTTTTACTACAAAGGTTATTTTTATTTATGCGATTACTTTTAAAACCATTTTTTTTAATGACCTGACAATGCTTTTATTCAATATTGTGTTAACATTTATATTTTTGTAAATACTTTTTTAGAAATTTATTATCACAATTATTTAATGTCTTTGTGTAATTAGCTATCGTTAATATTTATTAATCAATAATTGTTAATAAATACATACAATAATTTGACGTATAAATGAATATTTACACATCGTATAATAAAATAATGACGACGACGATCTCTACATGCACTTCCATATAGTTACTTTATAAAGTATCTTTGTAGTTGCTATAGTGTTCGGCATCTGATCGGAAGATTTAAACTTCAGTAAGGGAACTGAGAAGTTTATGGGATAGCATAATGTATTCTAGAAACATCTCAGAAGCCAGTTTCGCAATCTCGGAGTATCGAAGATGCAAATGCAAACGCTCAGTTAGTTAAGCAATTTTAGATCGGATAACACTGTTACGCTGGTGTCGACTTACTGACGAGGTGACGTGAAAGCGCTACGCTCTCAGAACTTATCACTCTAGCAACGTGAACACAACTGGAGCTATCATGCGAGTGCTTGTTATAACGCAATCATTCGTTACTGTTTATTAGAGTAGGAGAGACTTGTACTTTTTTTAACAATAACGAGATTTCTAATGTGGCTAGCTCAGTTATATTACTTCAATTGTCATTTGTTTCTAATCTAAATAATTACGTGTTCTGTGCAGCCATTAAAAAAATGGGTTCCAAGGTATAACATATCCCTAGGTATCACAGTTTCCNTCCAAGGTATAACATATCCCTAGGTATCACAGTTTCCTCTACACTGAGAAAAAAAACTGTTAACTGAACTAAATACGTTTAGTTGCATATGAATTACTTAGTTCAAATGTTAATTTATTTGAGTCAAATACATGATAGCAATTCGAATGAATATCTGTAGTTTCTCGAAATGACATTTCTTTGAATTAACAAATGTTTGCTTGACAGCCCGTGACCGCCGCATTTAGTTGAATGAACTAATATTTTTTTAAGTCAACAAATTTTTTTTCTCAGTGTATAGTTAAGAGCAATGATATGAGATAACAGTGCCACGAATATTGTTATAGTATTTATTTGTCAAAAAAATGCAACACATTTTTGTAATTATATGTGCAAATTGTATATGTTATATAATTACATAAGCAAATTACATTATAATAGCGAACAAAATAAATAGAATTTATAAGATGAATGAATTTCAGAATCGATTTGATATATTTTTCGCCATTTATTAGACAATTTTCTATCTCTTATTAGTTTCTTCTGTCGTAAAACGACATCGTCATTATTATCATTATTATCGTGTTCTGCATGTATCTTTAAATTTTATCAATATTGTGTGAGACCATATTTTCTCATTGCGGAAGTTACTTTAGGCGATTCTCTAGGCACTTACGTTCCTTATTCGTTTTCATATTACTTCGAAACTTACATTTCCTTACCGAATCGTCCCAGGTAATCTAAATGTATGATAATGCAGCATGAAATTGTTTCGTACGTATCTCGTGTGCATGTTTTTTTCCGGGTGATTTCGAAAATGGAGAAATATTCTCGTGCACTAGCGTAACCCGCGAAGATGCGATACACTTGGCGCGGAAACACTTCCAGTTTCGTTGCGGCAGAACAATAATTCATCGTTACTCCGCGTACATTTCTTTTTGGCCATTCCGTAAGAGGAATCTGCATGTACAAGTTCGTAGTTGGAATATCAACTATAAATATGACGCTTTGAAAATTGGTGGCGGCTGAAGGCTGAAGTATTTGTAGGTACATTTACGGCCAATTTTACTGAGAGATAAAGTGATATTAAACTCTTAGCAACGTTAGCAACGTTAGCAACGCTCGAAGTTGTCTCATTCGTAATTAATGAACGATGCATTCAATGCTGAATCTCGTCGTTGCGCGGATTCGACAAAATTAAAAGTGATGACGTTGACATGTTCGAGATATGTTCATGTTTAATGATGTTAAAACGATTCTTCGATTATGATTTATGTCGTTAAATATGTTATCTAAATATATGTTTTTAATATTTTTCAAAACATTTAAATAACATATTTAACGACATAAATCATAATCGAAGGTATCGTGCGATTATCTTTTACATTTAAACATGTTTATTTGAATTAAAAAGATTATAAACATATTTAAATAACGAAAAAGATATACACGATCTAAAGCAGATCTTTGTGCTCAATAATTATCTAAGTGAATTTACAAACATTTACAAGATTCCCCAAACTATGTGCCGCATGTTTTGCTGTACTTAAAACATAGATATTTTAGGAAGAACCAAGAAATGTAATATCATGAAAAATTAAAACTGCTAATCAATTTTAATAATCTTTGATGCTTATAAGCATCTCTGCTATCCCTCTTATCCCGAAAAACTTAAAGAAATTATTGCGAAAAATATTATCTCGATCAGGATTTGAACCTGGAAAAAATTATAGTATAAAAGCTAAATAAGTATAAAGAATTAGTTCATGTAGTTCACCCGGAAAAAAACACGCACACGAGATACGTACGAAACAATTTCATGCTGTATACTTTTTATTTAATTTTGTAAATTTTTCTGAATTAGAAAAAGTAAATTTTTTTCAGATCTTTTTTGCTTATCTCACTCCTTTGTCAATTAATCATTTGATGCAAATACTACATTATAAAAAAAACGGAAGTTGCAATACCATTGAAGCTTCTTTGTTCCATTGCTCGTTTCATGATTACTCAAACATTCCTTTCTTCCTGGGCTGCTTTCTTTTTTTCAGTCACCGAATTTCAACTCGCCGTTTCATTATTCGATGTCCTCCCACTGACGACTTCCCCGCTTTGTCCATTACCTTTATCCTTTCCTGTTGATTGCCAGTCTCATTCGTATCTAGGTCAGTGAGATAATTTCTTCGCTATATTTTTCTGCATTTTAAGTTATATTGCTAGTCCCTTCCGTACTGAATTATTCATCAATGTTGCTTTTTACACATCGTACAACATGCCATTATATCGTTCCCGACTGAAAAACAGTGTTACGTGTTTAGTGTTCCAGCGTGGCTCGTAATTACATAAGTACACATGAGAGTTTATATAATCGTGTGTTATACGAAGTATGCATGTAAAACAAAAATGCAAAAAATCCCCGTGCATTACAGCATTACAGTACATCTATACAAGCATTACATAGATCGTCGAACATAAATTACACGTATCTCAAGACTTGTTCAGAGAATTGTTTTAATTTAATTTCTCTTTGCATGTTTTTTTTTCTTTTA
This sequence comes from Solenopsis fugax, assembly GCA_003595255.1. NCBI lineage: Eukaryota > Metazoa > Arthropoda > Insecta > Hymenoptera > Formicidae > Solenopsis > Solenopsis fugax. Next base: position 24,500 of record QKQZ01007744.1, on the reverse strand, counting down.
CATAAATACACGATTTAGCCGCGTGACCGAGTATTATATGCGAGCGTTATACATGCACGTATATGCGCATGAATATTGTTTTTATCGTACTCACAGATTATTGCCCCGCTTTGTGTGGACAAATGGAAATACCGCTTGTCGATGATACATAGCGCGGCCTCCTATCAAAATGTTCGACCGGTGGAGTTCTATTGTTAGCCAGCCAAATAAACTATGCAGCTGTGATTGATAACTTTGGACTCGTATCGAGATGGAAAATAGCCTTTTTAAATTTAGCAAGCCAATTTAACGATAATGCAACTTCGTCCAGACTCTGCATATTGTCTCGAAACTTCCGAAGTGAAGATAAGGAAGTGAGTTTTATGGCATTATTTTACGACTTCGAGGTGTGCATAAATCCTCCGTAATATTGAAATAAAATTTGACCACCAGATATCTTACGAATTATCGGGAAGAGTGACTCGTTTTTAACTTGTTGCTGTTTTTGTTTTCCGTTAGATTGATTATGCATTCTCTTTGCATAAACATATGAGTGTGCATTCCCTTAAAGTTATAATTGCGCTAACATAAAAACACGCGTTGGAAGAAATACAATCGTTTAAACGCAGAAAAATCTAACAAAAATCAGTAGCCGCGAGAAAAAGCAAGGAAAGGGCTTTCTGATCAGCAGCTGAACAAATAAAGTCTAAATCGAAACGCGATAGCTGCTGTTTGCTCGAAATTGATCGAACCTTTCTCGTTGAAAAGTTCGTGATTACCTGCAAAGCGACAGCATGCTCTGCTAAATTTCGACGTGAATCAGTCTAAAACTGCATGAGCTTATTTCAGTGTAGCGTCAGCGCTCAAATCGATATACCTGTTAAGGTTTTCATTACAACATTATCTGCACGCAAGAAGGAACTTACGTATTATCTATTCATTTATTTTATATGAGTACACTTTATACAAGCGATTCCGGAATTATTTATTTTATTCTTAAGAGGATGCTATATTGACGGGAATTACCGACACATTACAGTGTTCATTAATTTTCGAATTGGCTCTACAGATCACAAAATCCTTTTGCAGAATAAAAGTACGCACCAAAACAAAGTCCGGGCTGGTAAATTTTACGAGAAAATCGAACAAAAAGTTAAAAATTTATTTATTTTCGGCTCGTGGATCTGTCAACCGAGGTTAACTTTTGTCATTTATTGACGTTCTGTAGCTCGTATGTATGAAATGAGACCAGCCCGGACTTCAGAAAACTCTAACGAACAACACTGACTGTGTGTCATTCCAATCAAAAACCTAACAAAAAAGTTTAATACCTAAACAGCTGTACGTTTACAAATTTCGCTCAGCGCACGTAAACAATGACAAGCAGAGCAGTGATTGTGAGCAAAAGTAATTGATAGGTCTTTTCGCAGATGGCACTATAATCGAAAAACAAAGACAGATCTATGTGTTAGACAAAGAGCGTTATCATTCCCCCTTTCCCTTTTGCAGAAAAAATAATCTGCAGTACCGACGTTGAGGAAGTTCAGCTTTAGGTATAGCATCCTCTTAACAATGGTTCCTTTGATCTGCTTGAAGTAAAATTTATTTATTTATTTCATTTATTAATTTAATTATTGAAATGGAATAACATTTACTTTATATATGCATATTTAAGAAGATAATGAAATAGTTGCGTGATTGTTAACACAAGTAGGAGATTTTACAAAATTATACAAATTAAATCATAATATAGTAATATATATATTGATGATGGAAGCAAATAATCAGATAAGATTGAAATTGGATTTGTAAAGAATTGAAAGGTGATAAATTAGCTTTATTACAGTTCTTGCTGTTCAAAATAATTTTTATATATTATTGCATGAAACATTGTATTATATTGTTAGAAAGCCATAAGATACAGTTTATGAGTATAGTTTTTCTAAATTTCAATATTTATTATACGCAGAATTCTCTCTCCCTCTTTTTCTCTATTTATTTATCATTAGCAATTTGATATGAAAAAAATAAAGACTATAAATAATCTCATAGGGAATGCCAAGTTATTTATGGTTTGCGAATTAGAAATTATCGATGAGATAAATTTAAATTAAATATAATTCAGATAGATTTAGATTAAATATACTTTTTTCTAGCAATTTTGTGTGATGTCGAGGAACTATAACTCGCAGGATTATTAATACGTTGTCGGTCCTTAAGACGTTGATGAAAGTGCATCGAAATCCCAACTTTCGTGCATCATTCCGTATTTTCCACCGCTTCCAAGTCGTCAGATAAATTATGCAGTTTTGCCGTGCATCTTCCGCCCACGATATATCTATGTGTCTTACGGGACTCTGATCTTCAGGAATGCAATTAAGTCACGAGGCTTTGCAGGAGCTCGGAATCTCGACGATCATGACGAAACCTTTTGCGGCGATTTTTCCTCTATCGAACTCTTTTTGAGAAGTTGTTCCATCTTCCAATATTAAGTCTCTCAAATCCGTTTTCATTATATATGATTAACCAAAAAGTTAAATTAACTATAATTTAAAAATTAATATATTAATAAACTTTTGTAAGCTTATGGGTAAATAAATTAAAGATTACGCGTATTAATTAAAGTATTAATTATGTACATACATGTAATCTTTAGTTTATTTAACCATAAGCTTATGGAAGAGTATGTATTAATTAATTTTCTAAATAAACCAATTATTAATTAATTTTCAATGTATAGTTATAATCTAACCTTTTGATTACCATATATATAAATATATGTATATATATAAAAATAAAAGTTAGGAAATCAAATATGTTTCTTAATGAACATCTTCGTTATGAACTGCATAATTGAATTGATTTTTAGTGATTCTTGTGATTTTAGTGATTTCATTTGTTCGCTTTTCATTTTTTTTCTTGTAATTTGCTGGAATTTTTAAGTAAAGGGGAGCAAATTTGTATTTTGTGCCCGTTTTTATTTCACGTAAATCTGTTGTTATCACGTAGGTCTGTTGGTGCTTGAAGGACTGTTGAAACGTTATAATTATTAGATTGACATAATTAGTATTACCAAAATGACAATGTTACGTATTCATATTGCTAAACGTATCACCGTTTTACATGATGGTGAATGAGAGCACGATTGGAACAGGCCGACGTAATTGCCTATTAATTATTCAACTGCATAAATGATACCAGTGTAAATGTTTGTCAATATACATAATATATAAATCCTATACAATATGTATAAAGTAAATTATGTTATATTGAAGAGCTGATCGATATTAAAATTGCTGGAATGGAAATATGCAATGAGATGATACAAACGCGCTTTAATGCGTTGTTTCATTTATTTAACGATTTCACGATTGAGACAACGTTGCAAGCTCCATGCCTCTCCGTCAACAAAATTCAGTTTTGGCCGATATGATGGAGTAGATAAGGTGGCCGTGGCTCATAGTGCCTGAAAAGAAGTTGATTTCTCAGCGGAGTATGAACCGTGTGCACTGCATCTGCAAACATCTGTGGCACCTTGGGAGAACTTGGGACAACAAAAGCGGAAAATAGAGATGAAGTTTTTACGTTACGCTTTTTCTATTCTTCGCAGATTAATCCTTTGCGGTTAATGTTGAAATGAATTGTTTAAATTTCAATCCAGTTCAGATGACTCTTTAGGTATTCTTGTCCAGTCGGATATTCGATAGGAAAAAGAGGCTTTCTAATTGATTAAAGAACACGTGGACGAAATAAAACATAGACGATCCGTGAAGATGAACGACATCCGGCTTCTTGTTTCACAAAAACGATAATGCCGCTTATTGAAAATCTTTATCGATTCGCTGTGGGTCGTTATTTCCTAGGGGCGATTATTCGTCGCGGCCGGAGATTATCTCTGGACGCTCGCAAGTTGCGATGTGTATTTTCCGCATTCAGGATGGATAAATAACCGTGGATGTCGCGCGGCGCGGCGCGGCGACGTGATTTACGGACGGGACGCGAGCGCGTTGCGCTCTCGCGAAGTTAAGAAGCGCACTCGCGCAGATTATTCCACCCGGACGGGGCGAAATGTGCAATTAAGCGCTCCCAAGCTTGGTTTACGGCGTCGCGTTGCGCTGCGCGACCCAGAAGTTAGTTCATATGTAGGTTATTGGCTAATAGATGTCCCCGGTCAAAACTTTTTCCATTTATTCTCATTCCCGTTGCTTACATGGTAGTATCCCGACTACGCTTGTGCGGGCGAAATTTCGTACGGGCGATTCAGTGACCAAACGCTTTTACACACGCTACCTTGCTGCTCGTGTCACCGCCGGTAACTTTGTATAGATGAAGTCACGCGTATTCCATATATATGAAAATTACTTAATGCGAAAGTCGTAATATATCTTCTGGAGATTTAATATTATTTATGAGATAGCAATGTTCGATTAATTGCTAATTTATGCGAAACAGTTTATTCATTTAATATGTTCACATCCGTTTACATGCCATGCTATCCGATTGGGATTTCAACTCGTGTCCAATATGGCCGCCTCAGTAAGGATATTCCACGTCAATGTTCACACTACACACTTAAATATGAGTGTGTAGTGTGAACATTGACGTGGAATATTCTTATTGAGGCGGCCATAGTTAAAATCCCAATACAACTTACAAGAGCACAATCAACCTTCGACATCATAAATTTCGTTGAATTTTGACTAGGTATATCTCTCCTACTAATCTCCCCGAGAGATTGATTATCTTCTTGTTACTCTTTAAATTTTTTGGAGTGGAATCTCTAAAGAATGAAAATTCAGTCATTCTTTTTTAAGATTGGTTGAATTTTCACTCTTTAGAATGAGATTTTACTCTAAAAAATTTAGAAGGTAGTTAATTGTAAAATTAATTTTTTTATCTTTTTACTTAATTTACGCCTGTTGTTGCTTTCTCGTTTTGATTTTATTTTTATACAGAAATAAAAACATTGTTTCAATTTGATCAATTTTATGTTTAATAAATGTTGAAAGAGTTCATAATTGTGCATTAATAACTGCACTTGACTCTCATTAGCCTTATTCGTGTTGTATTTTTTAGAAATAAAAAATCAAAACATATTTATTGGCGGTTTAAGAGGTTTTTCTACTACTAGAACGAACTTTCAACCTACCACTTTCTATTTTAATAAATTAAGTTACATAATTATAATATTTCTAAGATTTGTCATGATTACAGTAAATAAATTTACTTCAACTTTCGTATGTACATATTTTTTTCCTTACTCTATATGCCATTTAAATTAATGGTTTTGTCTATATAACACGTTGTTCGATTCGCATTATGATGGCAAATACAGTATATAACGTTTACTTTGCGCCGTGCGCAACAGTTTGCGTAACCGAAACTACCTTCCTCACAATTGCTCCTCTGAAGCTTTTCATAGAACAGTTTTTATTTTCTCCGCCGCTCCGAACCTAACCACGCATTTCCTACGATTTTTCTATTTCATATTGTGCCCTTTCAAGCCCGTATAAAGGAAGTGACTCATGCCGAAAGCGAGTTTCTTCGACGGTTGTTCTTTCCGGATTTTTCATACTTTCTGCCCTCTTCTTTCGCCTCCTTACCACGCATATTCGCGTTGAACTTTTCGTCGGAACTTTGACAACTTCGCGCTTCGTTACCTTTTGGTGCTAGAACGTATGCTACGATGCTACGTGTCTCCAGATCGTTTTCTTTTTTTTTATCTGAAGATAAGGAGAAAGATTTAAAAGTAGTAGTTCCCCTTGTGCGCCGTTTCTAGTGTGAAACTTTCGCGTTTTCTCGCGCTGACGATACGAGAAAACGGGAAACACAAATTGGTTCGAAGAACGGAGCGATTTACGGTTCCTCGGAGGCGGGTGCGGTGACTTCCGGTTCGTTGAAAAGTCCAGCGGAAAAATCAAACCGGCCGAGTTCGATCGAGCCCGAGAGATTCTCTTAAGCCGCTGTAATCCCGGGGCATTCGGCTGTCGATGGCAGTGTTATGCAAATGTCTGGAGACTGCGAGAAATGCAGAGCGTTACTAAAATGCTTGGACAAATCGCGGGAATGAAGTTTCCGCTATAAAACGGGAGGAAAAAAGTTCACGTAAAAGTATGTTCAAGATTGAGTTTTAATTGATAAGTCTTAGTTGAAAAATTACATTTGGTAATAGGCTATAGTTAGTGTAGGAGAGAGTTGCTAGGTGTGTATCGGTTGCTTAAATTGCATCTTATCAATATTTTATATTTTTACTTAATATGTAAACAACATTTAATGACAAAAATATGAAATAAATGAAAATTGAAAGTAAAATGGGCAAAATTTTAACGAGTTACTTTTTGTTTTGTGCGTGCTAACAAAATTTTAAAAAATCAGCTACAATTGATGTTAATTTTAAGTCAATTATATAGCTGTAATAATATAGTTATGCAGTGATAATAGTAAAATAATAACTGACCTGAATAAAAATATGTCAATTATAAAAATTAATTCGAGCCAGTTTTATCACGACGTCTTTATCTTTTTATTATTATTATTATTTATAACTTATTAAATATTTGATCTTTTTTAGATAAACTTATTAAAATAAGTATTACTTAATAACTCCTTATATTTTAATTATTTTACTTCATAAATTCAATATTTTCAAAGATAATATTATTTAGGAGATCCACAGACACGATTTAAGTGACCGATTGCCTGAATCTGTTGCAAAAAGTTTTATAATAAATTAATTATTGGTGAAAGATACAAAATTGTAACAATAGATATCTGAAATATCTAGCTATAATTTCCAATGTTTTAATTTCATTTGTGTGCAAATTAATATCAAATGGAAAATATAATAAAAAATAACTTAAGTGATATATATTTGACAACTCTCTCTTCAAAGAAAGATAATCAAAGAAATCCGTTCGACTTTTCACTTTAATCATACATGAAAATGTATGATGGAAATCGTAAATTGAATATGACAAGATAGTGTTGATCTTTTGTAAAGCAAAGAATTTATTCACAAAGCATACATTCGTGTTTAATAATCCTTGCTATAAATACACGTCAGTGGCAAGAAAAATAACTTTACGGAATTACAAGAAACGTCAGATTATACAAGAATTATAGCTCAATGAAAATTGATAATATCAAATATTTTTGGAATATTTATAATTTATTTTAATTTGTCTATAGCATGCTTCAATAATTCTCATCCTTAAACAATTTTTAAAAATCGCATCTCGAGCGACGATCGAATATGACATTGAGTCACAAGATGTACTATTTCAACATTGCACCGACTGTTGGCCACACGATTTCCTCTTGTTCTATTTACACGCTGGATGATTGTGCAAACATGTACGTGTATGCACATACTCACATATACAGTATCACATTTGACAGTACACGATGCACGTTTCACGTAGATAACTACTCTCCGTATCAGTCAATATTAATACTGCTACCGATCAGCAGTATTTTCAAGTGTTATGAAACCTCACGTCCCTAATTAAATCACTCACAGTACATACATACATATACATATATATATATATGCATTAAGTAATGTAATCATACAATATGTATGCATTAATATCATATCATGTGATGTATATAGATATATTATTGATATTATCAAGTTTGGGAAGCTAGATTGGGATTAACACAATAACTAATGAATTCAGAAGAACGTATAAAACTTTAGATAGTTATAGAAGTATATCTTTCACCTCTCAGATCGACAGTTTCAAACGGACTAAACCGAGATTGGCTATATGCGCGATAAACTTGTAGGGAAAGTTTATAAGAAATGTAAATAGTATGTATCTTTTGTTTTCTCTATATAGTGTTTGCAATACGTACGAATATAACACACCGAGAACTTTCCATTTTCTACTCTTTTTCTGATAAAATAATATTGAGTGTCGATGTGCTTGGTACGCTTGTGGTATACTAGATTTTTGACTAAATGAATCGCACTTTGGTTGTCAACGTAAAGAACAGGGTCTTCTACTCGAGCGGTGCCAATTTACCCCAACGAGTCCCGGTCCTTCTTATAACAATCTTGTCTTTTTTTAATAAATTGTGAGTTTAAAAAAAGTGGTCTTGAATAGTTTTTAACATTCACAACGCCGCTCCAAATAGTGAGATGGAGGAAAAAGCAAGAAAACAGGTAAGCCAATATATAGGAATGATAATCTTCGGTCTGCAGCATACACGTTGTCATAGTTTGCATGCAGACTAGCGTGCCACGATCTTTTGAAATTCTGGAATTATGTAGTCTGACTAGAGAGCGACAGCGGAGATAGTGAGACGAAACCCTTGTCCTCTTTTTCATACCGGATGTTTGTCAATCCCCAGGAATATAGCGACAGTTATCTTACGATGGCCTGCTTCCACTCTGGTCGTATGGAAACTGATTTTGAAAGGGTTTTTGAAATAGCATATAAATAAAAACGAGATTATTCTGGTAGCTTGAATAAAAATAGGCGGAAGATTTATCTTCCTTGGAACAAGTACCATATTTCATCTGTAATTGATACGTTTTTGATACATATTTATATTATATTTTACATGTAAATTATACTATTGAAATGTGTATGTTTCATGGAAAGTGCTGTGGAAGCTCTAAACTCGCGTTTTTGTTCTTTATTTTCATATTTTGCATATTCTTGATTCAGTACTTGCAATTACTTTTTATACATTCACAAAATAAAATCACAATTTGAAATGCTAAAGAGATAAGAGGAATATAATTTCTTGGCCGAATCTCGGTGCTTAATAATATTTTCATCAATTATTACATATATTTGTTAGTTCTATAAATTGCTTGCCGATGGTTGTCGAATTTATAATGCAATCATAAACTGAAGCTAGAAATAATTTCAAAATAATTTGATCGTCAAATTTAATAATGATGCCATAATCATGTTGTAAAAACTATAAAGAACTTATTTCAAAAAATATCCTAGCTACGGTTTAAACTTAAATTTTGGAACTCCCTTATTCCATGACGGGTCTCATACCAATTTGACTACCGGATCATGTGGTGATACTTCTTCTTAAATTTTTTTACAATTTTTTAAGAAGTTTATAGTTATTTTTGACGATTAAATTAATTTGAGATATTATTTTTAACTTCAGTTTACGATTGCATTCAAGTCCGACAACTATATCGGCACGCAGATCTATAGACTTATAGAGAGAACTGAAAAATATATTTAATAATTAATATGATAATATTAATCACCAAGATCCGCTTCGACCAAAAAATGGCATTTTCTCTTATTTCTTGTGTTATTCACATAGTCTAATATTCAATTTATTATTGTACTAAAATATTAATTTGCAAAGGTTTAAAAAAATAAAACACTAATTTGCGAAAGTTTAAAAAAAATAAGACAAGGAATACAAAGAAAAATAATGTCTTTATTGACTTTAATTTGAGTAATTGTAAAAACATCAATTCTCATCAAAATTATATTTTATCTTAAGTTAAAAAATATAATGAAACGTGTTTATTTTTTTATTTTCTCGCTATACATTTTTTCGTCTATATTTTCAATTTTTTATAAGCATATTTTTGTAATCTTGTTTTTTTAATATAATTATAATAGTTTCGCATATTACTCGTATTTTGGCACGAATATAAAATTTTTTATTCTGTATTTTAATATAATATTTTCAATGTTTCTATACGACATACATAACATTTTAAAAATAATTTTTTGATAAATTTTCCCTGTATCATATATAACTGTTAGTGTAACAGTTTATTATAATATTTTATTATATATATATTTTTTGTGATATTATAAACACCTAATGTGTGACTCATTTTTATTCGGCCGAAAAAGGAAAAGACTTAATTTTCTTATCTTCTAATCGTAATTGTTATCTCAAGTGTATCTCATTTTTATCTTCTAGAATTGATCGTTATACCTAGTCTATCTCGTGGCTTTATCTGTAAAACGATACGTTATTCAGAAATGATGCTCTCGCGCGGCAAAAGCCGCAAATAATTAATTCAGGCGAACCGCTACGACGTATATCTTCCGTGTCGTTTGCCAGTGTGCGTGAGTGTCTGTTAAGCGTGATGTACGAATAGGTGATCGATCTATCCATCGAATCCAGGCCAGAAAAAAAATTGCGAAAGTCCGATGATTGAGCACTCGCCCTGTTCGTCCTGTTCGAACGTTTCGTTTTCCCACATTTCGTTGATAGCGAAATTCACCCCTTCACGCGAATAATGCGAGGGTCGCACGGTGCAGATACACTTTTCAAGCTTCATCGTGAAAATAGTCCAGCAACTAAGCTTTAAATTAAAATTCTGTTGGTAAAGTCCGCTTTAAATTGAACGGCTTCTCCATTATTTATATGCACCTCCGCAACTTAATGCATCAGAAGCTCTTCATTTGCTGTAGCTCATAACTCATGAACTATTATAACTGCGATTCAATATTTTGAGAAAAGAATATCAATTCTGATTTCGTCGCAGACTCTCCGTCTTGAAAATGCTTTATTCATACACTTCTTTTATTCTCCAGAGATTTGCGTACTTCATACAAAAGCGCCATGGGAAATATCTTGATTTCATACTGTGCTATCTTTTCAATTTGTCAAAAAGTTACATGACATTTAATGTCTTTATCTAATCTTTTAAATATATAATTGAACGGCGAAATCTACTTCAATTAATCGCCAAATTATTAATGGTAATCGCTCGCGCGGTCACGAATGGTAACTTTCCGTTTTTACCAGGAGCTTTTTTTACCGACGTTATCGACGGCCAAAGCTTGCGCAGTCATTGCGGCGTACAGTAAGAGAGCTTGTAAGCTTTGCAAGCTCTCCGTCTCTCAGTGAAGGATATAGTAGAATTCTGTATTTCTCTATCGGTAACTTTACACGTGAGTCTTGACGTTTCACTTTAGATCTGCTAATTTTATTAATCGACAGAAATTTCATTATAACAATTTTTCTTTAAATTGTTTAAAGTTTTGCAGTTATGAATTTGTATTTTTATCTTTATGATAAAGTTGTCAATTGCATTAGGATATGCATCTTTATTTGCATCTCGATTTTAAAATATAAATATATAACCATTTGCAAATATATAGATATTCAATGTTTTATCGCGGATTATAGAAGTCTGCGGTTTCTTGTTACGGTTTTTCCGACAGTCGATGCAACCTGATAATTCAGATTGCACTGGCCGACGGTTACAGGTTCGTGTCTCGTGCTAATCGACGGAGGAATTCGATCGATTCATCGCCAGATGGAAATCAGTAGTGAGCGCGGAAAGTGGATGGCGAATTATAATCGAATTGCCAAATAACGGCTTCATGAAATATGTAACAGAGTGAAATAAAGTTTACGCGAGCGACAAATCTATAGTCATTTGATTAATGCCACGGATTGAATGCCAAACGATTCGTACGTCCGGCTAAAATTAAAACAAAACGCGGGTGCAACTTTATGCGATTTGCATCCCCCGCCTTTAACGAGGGAGAATACAGCGTTGGCGCGTGCACAGAATTAATCGAGATACGGCGCTAATGCTTTTTCCGGATTGCGAAATTGTGAATCGCGAAGATATTTATGGATTTTACGACAACTCGATTTGCATAGCGTAATTTGTATAATTACTCGTACACATATAGATTGAGCTATCCTCTGTAGATTTTTAAGCATTTACTTCTCGGTGAAATTTGATTTTATGATATGTACAATTTTGAGAGACAACTGTATTCTAAAAATACTCTCGCCTCTGAAAAACCATTTCATATTTTTTCAATTATTTAACATGCTGTGAATCTAGATGTTGTTTAATTTAATATAGAGAACGTCATTAATTCATTTCTCTTATATCCCTGGTAGAAATGTATGCAGTTTTCCTAGACACCTATTCAGTTATTGTCTAGTACTATTGTATTTCTCATTAGTTGTAACAATATTGTACGAAATGAACAAGAACTGATAGAGTTTTTTATTCAGTGGCTGAAGCAGTTTTCCTGATAAAAAAATATGCGTAGACACCTGTCTAGTTATTGTTTAGTATTAATAGATAGGTTTTTAGGCTTGTTTGTTAAACAATTCAATAGTCCATTTATTGTTCTGTTTTTGTTAGTTAAATAAATTCAGATTTTGCGCATCTTTTATGCAGGCAAAGCATTACATCTTGATTGGGATTCTCAGTAGTTTTATTGTTTAGTTATTAGACAGAAATAATAAAACTGTAACTATTAAAAAAATGCATGAAATTTCTACTAGGGTACTCTTCGTCGATTAATAGCATTCACAATTCGTCGCATCGCCAAGGATTTTCAGGGACAAAAATACGGAAAACTACAGTGCTTTGATTCTTCCTTCTCGTTCCTGTTCCGTCACGACAGTGTAACGATTCCGCGCGCTATTTCGATGAAAGAGAAAAAAGAAAGGTGAAGAAAGAAGACAGTCCGTCTGATACCTTGGCGAAGACACTTTCTTGCAAGTAGTAGTAGAGTAGTAGAAATCGTTCGGAAAAGTTGCGCCGGTGCACAATTTCCGCAAAGACGGGCACGATTTCTCTCGCGCGGAATCGTTCTGTTTACGCGCGAGACTTCCGATCGGCGACGTCGCCGGCCAATCTCCGTGTCAGGATGTTTGCGCCTTCGTGTAACGTTTATTGTGTCAGCCCCGTCGGTTTGGAGATTGTCAGGATGTTTTGCCGCGCCAAGGAGGACCATAACTGATGCTCCAAACCTGCCAACGTAGATGCCGGCGACCTGCTCGTAAACGTTTTTCCGAGCGCGATGGACGTGGTCGTGCTCTTTAAGATCGACTACTTTTTATCCACTTCTTGTTTATGGTGTGCTGGTTTGCAGTTTGTCTTACGATATTTCTGAATACATTTCGTTCATCCGCCACGAAGGAGATTGTAAAGTTGCTGACTGAATGTTTGGTTCATCGATTTTGGAGAAATAAATTTTTATCATCGTTTATTTTTACTACCGCTTCAAGTACTAGCATAAAAAATCCCTTTGTGGGATTAAATTAAAATCCCGATTTCCTCCAAAAGTTATGGATTCTGGTTGGGAAATCTATCAAGATTCGAATCAGAAGAGTAACATAAAACATTATAAAACATTATTAAACAACCTCCTAAATTGGAAAATCTGAACAGAGGTTAGCTCTTTCCATTAGCTCTTTTCAATTTTTTCCCAAAATCACTTTCTAGCTTTTCTAAAATATTTTTCAATTTTTATTTTACATTAGAATTGAACAAACACATTGAGTAGAATTGAAACACTTTAAGTATTTATATTTTACAAGTATAAATATTTAAGAAATTTAAGCACTGAAAGGGTTGATTAAATAGTTACATTTTTTTTTTACTAGAAATACTTTCTTTAATTATTGAGTATAATAATTAGACAACTTATCAATGCTTGCTTAATCGTTAAGACAGCGTAAATACTAATAATTTCATTAAACGCTGATTTTAACCGTAAAAAAAAAGGAATGTGAATTCCTGCATTGTTTTTGTTTCGACTTTAAGTAGAAAACTCATACCTGGGATAAAAACAGATTTCCTAATTGTTATCTCAATACGATTTACTTATGTGGAATAAATTTGGACATTTTAATTGTAATTTAAACTGTATTTTGGAAACTTTCATGAAATTCCTACGCGGGTATACATTATTTTCTAGTATCACAATTTTTTAAGAAGGCGTTTCGAATGATTCTTTATCAATCAAAGCACGATAGATACAGTGTTTCGATTTCTTCAGGCTCGCGCACGAAGACGTGAATTCGCTACATCTGGATTCCCTCGTCAATATTCGAAATTGCGACGTTCCTATCTAAAGCTGATAGATTGAAACAATGATGGTGATATTACGATATTGCACGTGGACGAGAGATCGCTCCGATATTTCTCTTACAGATTCAATTACACGAGCGGCCTTAAATTCGCGTACGTGCTTGCATTTGTATCTGCCGGTTACGTCACTCCGAATCGGCCGCATCGAAATGGATAGAATCGTATATAACATTCGCGAATAGCGTACTCCGCCGAAGGATACGATTTTATAGTCGATCAATTGCTGTATCAGTAACAAGGTACCTCCATCGGATTGCCTAGGTCGTTGAACTGTATGGGGAGAAACGTAAAGAAACCCAAACGGCGACCATCCAAGATATATTTATTTTGCGATGTTATCGAAATCACTCGGCGGCCTCGAGATCGGACGGAAAGATTTGTAATTCGACCCGATTCACACACATTTGTCAAATCTTTGTTTATTTTCTTCGAATATCGATTTTTCAGCTTTACTTTTTTGTTTTAACGCAAATTAATATTTGTTCAATAAACTTCCCGTATTGATCAATTTTAGATTACTGCGCCGGATCACTTATAATAGTGAATCTAATGAAATTATAGGTAAAATCCGATCTAACACAGTAAGATAGATCTTATTATCGACGCAAGGAGTAACGTAGCTATTTTCGTATAATCAGGAAGAAAGTTTCGAGGAGTTAATCTCATCCTAGAACTGTATCAATTTGCTCGTTCTGTCTACTTGATTAAATTAATCTTTTCTGCAAACAACGTGATATTTGATCGCAAAAGTGTATCGAGCGTTTAGCATAATCTAGAAGAAGTTTTCATAAACGTTATGCAAACAAAATGAATGGTTTTCGGATATGAAAGTGTAACTTTCTACTTGTACAATCGAGCAAATTGGGACGCAATTTCCGATTAATTAACCAACAGTGTCGTTAAAAAATATAATAAAGTTATACTTTCCGCCCTCTTTCTTTCCCATCGATCCTTTTGTGCACGATGAGTGTGTTCTTTTTTTTCCATCGCTCTCTTTTATCCTATTTCGGGATGTCGAGTGCCGGAGGTCCATCAATTCCCTCAAACGCCATTCGGCCGGGTGTTCACAAGAGTATGCATCGGTAGCATACCGGGGTAGGGCTGAAGGGGTGAAGATTGGCCGGAAAAAAAGCCGGCGTTGAAGGTGGATGGATAGTGAGAGTAGTAAACGGTGAGGGACGCTAGTCGAATGGAGTGGATGGCGGTTAAAAGCCGTGCTTGTCCATCGATCGTAAGTATTGCGAATTTTTCACGTCCCAGGCAACGATTTTTTTTTAGGCCCAATCATGTGTGGGATGAAGAGAAGAGAACTTGAAAAAAAATCACGTTGTAAAAAAAAAAACTTCAATATTGAGATAGATAGCAGCTAAATAGAGGAAATTTCCGTTAAGTTACAGAATTTCTGTTAAATAAATACTGCCAACTTAATCGGAAGCTGCGAAGGTGTAGGTAGCTCCGAATGACGATAGCTTTGAAATAATCTACACAGGAGATCTCACGGAAAGAAACTACAAAATTGTCGTATGCGGATCACGATCGAACGAACGACATGCTAAAAGCACGCAGAAGAAAATTCCAAAGCGAAACGCATTTTTCCCGAAAAGATATACGATCGGAGAAAAAAGAGGCAAAGTTGTACGATGGGAATATATTCCACGGGTTATAGACAGGGGCAAGCGTAGGCGGTGAATGTCGGAAAGGCAGGATGCGGGACAGTAGAAAGAAGCATCTCCCGCGCGCGATAAAAAGAATTCGTGCTGACTGCAGATGCAGGGAGACAATTATCATATAAATTGCCGCGGACTGATTTTACACGAGTGATTTTCCGCACCGCGCCGACCGATGTCATTTCGCTTAGTTGCGCCAACTGTCGTAAAAAAACACAACTGCACTTTTCTTTTTATCTGTTGCCGCTATGCTCGCTCAAGAAAGGAAATCCATCAAGTAAATTTTTAATGACTGTACCAGCTAAAATGTAGTGCTTGATATCTAGTTTAATTTTAGAAGCGTAAAACAAAGCACTTGAAATCAAATGATCTTTAAATTTTTGCTGAATTTTTTTATTAATTTGAAATTTAGATATGAAAATTCGAGATTTAGAAATTTACGCATCTGTGATCTACACTTTTTTTTTACAAATTTAAAGACGAGAGAGCCATTATCGGTTTACAGTGGATCTTGGGATCTAATAATAATTTTTTTCTTTGTAATAAAATGAATATTGCTACGGTAAACGTATTTTATAACTATGCAAAATAGAGAAACGTTTGAAGAATTTTAACATGCGATCATATTTTTATATTCTAAAGAGGGTTCGAAAGTTGTTCTTGGCTTAGGAGAGTTATTGAGTTTTAAAGTAGATGTATCTTTAGAAAGATGAAAGAAATATATGAATACAATAAGTACAATGAAACATATCTAAACATGATAATTTTTACAGAATAATTTTACATGAAAAAATATTATATATTATAAATGTTAAATATTTCTATTAATATATACCGTTTTTATCTCTATTGATATATCAGATGAAGCACTTTGTAACAATATTGTTTTTCTTGTTTGTGCAAAATTTTTCCTAAAAAATGAGCAAATTTATTTTTCACTTGCTACATGACGTTCTATGAATTTTTATGTATCTATTTTCTTAGCTTGCTATACATTGTCTTCATGTAATTATTCATGTAGACATACGTGATGCTACATTTTTATGATAAATGTTAAACGAACGTAACGCCATGTAACTTTATTTATTATAAATGCTAGTGATCAGAATCAGTATTAATATCATATCGCCTTCCAGTAACATTGTTTAAATTTTTCAAAATTTTATAATTAAAATATCTAATGATACAAACACTTAAAGCTAAATTATTTGAATTTTAGGTAATTCAAATTATAAATATTATTCGTTCAGTCTGTTTCTTTTCTTAGTAATAATCATATGAAATTAATATAATTTATTAAATGATTAGAGAATAAGAATTTATAGTGTAATAACGTTGTACACGAGGATAAGCTCTCAAATGACACGATAATATGTCCTTAAACGTTCGCTGGCTTTCGAGCAGTTCAAAGACTAAATTTGGTGTTATCTCTAGTCCGATTATTTTCTCGTGCCGTTTGATTCTTGCCATGCATCATGCCTGTACGTTGCGTTGCTTAGTTGGAACATGTAGTTCTTCATGCATAATGCAAACGGAGATCAAAGGTCGTTTGGTAGCATCGACGATACGCGGAAGCGCCCGCACCAGCTACCAGCTACGCGTTTATGCGTTTCATGCGGCTTGTGTGTGTATGTGTGTATGTGTGTTTGGGTGTGTATCACACGTACCATTATGAACTTTGTCAGAACCAATCGGGATCAAGAGTGCACTACTGTCACCGTTACAAAGCTTAACGGTCGATCCGATAAGACACTTACGAAGACGTGATTCGATTCGAGAAGGAGTTGCCGAGACGTATCTCTCCAGTCCTTCGTCTGTTTTAATCCACAACTTTTTCGCGGACGAATTGGATTGGCGTCAGAAAAGGGGATATAACTTGAGGGAGAAGAAGGGAGTTAAGTATATGATATATCACGGGATTGTACTGGATTTTTCGCGAGAGTGCTCCTTTAATCCACGAGCGAGATGAAAAACATATAGCTTCTCGCTTTCTTAGAATTCTGCTTCTTCAGAATTCATAATGTATTTGTTTCAGAACGTTGTATTTGACGTCATGATTGTGCTGCATAAACCATAATCGCTTCTCGCTGCTCATGACGAGAATTACGTACGTTCCGGCGAAGATAACATAAGCACGAAAATATTTCTCAATTTCGCCAAGTGCGCAAGTTACGACGAAACGGCTGTTTCAAGTTTATCACGAATTACAACGGATATAAAGTCGTGAGAAGTAAGAAGAAGGGGAATACGTTTCTTGAGGTTCCGCCAGCAACGACTCATGGGAAATTCTCGAGAACACTTGGCGCGGGAGACAGGGTATATCGTGGATGCATAGAATTTTTTAGAGGCTTGCGAGCGACTAAGTTGCACGTGTATAGTTCCTCTCAAATTTGCGCTCTTTTTCACATCGGTTTTTCATATTGGCCAAGAAGGACGTGCGACAAAACTCCAGAATGTAATTCAATACGTTATGATACAAAACGTAGTACTCCAATCGATGCTCCATTAATAATTGACATTTAATCCTCTAATTTAATGTAAAGAGATAATGTAAAGAGATTCTAATGTTTTTTTTTTCTCTTTCATTGTCTTTTCTCTCTCTTCTCTTGTCGCTTCATTCGTTTCGCATTGTTCGTTTTTTATTAATTTTCAATACTATTCGATACATTTTATCGACATTTCTGCCGGATGGTACGGAAACACAGCGATATTGTTACTCAATGTAATAATTGCCGAATCAGAAGTAGGATGTATGATTATGATTGCATCGATATTAATGCATTTATCTACCCAGTGCGTAATTTGATTTCGGCAAGCTCGAACGAACAGGGTAAATTGTGCAAATTCAGGTGGACCTAATAAAGACTTCTCGTTTGCTTTACGATGCACCACGTTATCGAATATCGCTAAGCGCCAAAGGACGGATGAATATTACGATATGATGACGTCATCGTTACACCATAATGCCCGGTTTCCGCGTGACACCACATGTACAGAACAAATTGCACCGTAATAGATATTTAACTCTTAATTAATGACGTAAACTGATGCAATTAATAATGAAGAATCTGTTAAATCTCCTACTCTTCGAATAAATTTTGTTTAATGATTTTTTGGCTTATATAAAATATATACGGAGTAAAAATAAATAAGAGTTAAATATTCTAGGGATATATGTATTCTCATTGACCAAACATAAAAAAATTCATATAAACATGGGTCTAGAAACGTTTAGTTTCTGAGATATGAGGAATTTTATTGTGAAACAGTGGAATATCTTGAAAACAAAGCAACTTTATGTCGAAATATGACAGAATAAAATATAAAATATCTCGTAAACGAATATATCATATTTGCATGTATTCTTGTATACGCTCTGACATAAAGAAAACATCATAAAATTCAAATCATATCCAGAACCTTTTTCAGAAAGATTTTTTTATAACTTAGATCACAAAACATGATTTCTTTATTGTTTTGCAAACGGTTCTTTAATACATTCATATGCAATAAAATTAGACGATTCAAATTATGTAAAAATATCATGCTATTTTATTTAAATA
Source organism: Solenopsis fugax (assembly GCA_003595255.1). Taxonomy (NCBI): domain Eukaryota; kingdom Metazoa; phylum Arthropoda; class Insecta; order Hymenoptera; family Formicidae; genus Solenopsis; species Solenopsis fugax. Next base: position 5,433 of record QKQZ01007744.1, on the reverse strand, counting down.
ACTGAAATTTTCACAAAACCTTGACAAATCGATGCTTTTGAAAATTTATTTTACATTATTTATTTCTCTTCATATAATACAATTTTTGTCTGAAATATTTATTTTTTAATTGCTCCGTTTTCAAAATATAATAGTTTACTCTATTTCACAATAAAATTCCTCCTACTTCCAAAGTTATGTTTCTAGACCCATATTTATATGAAGTTTTTTTTATAAAATCGGGAATATCGGGAATATATTCCTAAAATATTTGACATTTATTAGTACATCTCATATACATAAGAAATAGACAAAAATTATTGAAATTAAAATCTATATTTTTAACTATATGCGCTCATTTTACTAACAAAATCTAAAAGACAAAATTTACTCGAAATTTCCCTTATTTAGAGCGGGAGGGGGTATTAATGTAATAATGTAGCATAATAAAATGAAATATGTCTTAGAAGCGAAGAGCATATTTTTTAAAAGTACATGTTTATATTTTACCAATTTCATGCGAAAGAAGAATGCTTTAATAAATTTTCGTATTTGCACCAAGAAAACGTTCATACATATCATAATAGTCATAAGTATAAATATAATACATGGCAGATTTTTTTGGAAAGTTAATGAAATAGTTATAAAAGGATACTCATTTGTACATTTAGTGGCGATTCAGATCGCTGATTTATCTTTACGTTCGTCAAATAAATTTTTACGATCACCATACTTTTTTAATTCACCATAACTTCCAGTTTTTATGTCACATAACTTAGTACATTGCAATGACCATTACCGCGTTTTATTCGGAAGCCAAATTAAACTTTTACTTTGCATTAAATTACATGTCTTTATTCACACATCAGTTTCCCCAATTTGATTATTAATTTGAAAGGCAGACATACGTCAATCTTTGAGAGACAGAAATGTTTTATGCTTCACATGACTTCAATGCGTAAAATGCAAATATGTAATCTATTTCAATTGGATCATAAACTTTCTCAATATTGAGCAAAAGTACATACAAGAGCAAATATATATAAACGTATACACATCCGATGTATGCCCTTAACTCACTAAAACTCGAGATCCTGTTTCACATCCTGCCAATCAGAAATTGAACTCACTTGAGAGGTTCAAGATACACACTTCGCTTTACAACTCGCGCTTTGTAAAAGTCGATATCACACATCTTCGGTTTCTATCCCGTCGATTGGTGAGATTTATTCGAGTTTCGAGATTTCTCGATTGTGCGGGACCGACCGTACGTTACGGAAACACGCGCGTGCAGCAGCGATAAAATACGCGCCATTACCTTCAGGATTTTACTGCTTCGCTGTTGTAACGAGCCCTTAATTTTCCTCTTGCCGTGTTACATGGTCTATCTTCTACGTACATATTTATTTATGCCTCGAATGCGCTTGCTGCAGCGCATAAAAATAATATTATGCCAGGGCTGCCGTTGCACGTTCAAGCAATAATGGAATAATAACGGATGAACAAAAAAGAGGAATTAAAAACGCTTGGGAAAATTACAAACGCTCTATAAGGAAATTTACAGTAAAGTTTAATTAAAGATTTTAATATTGCAATTTGATTTTTTCTTGGTATTTTTAGAGAGAAAATATTCCAGGATAATATTTGCTTCATATTATGCGTGATATTACTGAAATAATTTATGTGAGAAAATGTATTTCTGTATGTGTTTGTTTAATATAAAAATGCGCGCTTGTGTTTATTAATTTAAAATTAATTACTAGAATAAATAAAAGTGACAAATAGAACGTTTTTTTTTATTTTAACTTATGAGTGAATAGAGTAATTTTAAATCATCATTGAAATGAAATCCAAATGATTATAAATTCGAATTTCGATAAGAATCGTAAAGGAAGTCTGACCTGACGTCGTCTGTAAGGAGTTTGCCGAGTTTCACAGGTAAAGACGCGAGGCGATCAAAGACGACGAGTGAAATTCTATTTCGCCGTTTAACTCCGCACGCGTCGCCGGAGTGCAAAGTAAATGTTTAGTAATGCAAACACTTAATGGCTTGATAAGGAAATAATGTTTCTACAATTTTCTCTAGCCCTTGTTTCGGCGGAGTTCTCTCTTGAAATTACGTGAAAGGAAATTGATCAAAGATTCAGAGGAACTGAAATTATAATGATAAAGAAATGTAACCGATTGTGAGAAATTTTCTTCAGAAAGAAATTGACCTGAACTTATTGTTATCTGACTTCAAAAGTTCAGTTCTTGCTTTTATACAAAACAAACAAAAACAACTATATTTGTATGTAAATCATATTTCAAGTATTTCTTATAATTTTGTGACTTACCTGTGTGTGTATATTATGAATACATTTGCGTGCATTCTTGTAGACGCACAGACATTCAATAAAATTCATAGAGCTCGAATCAAATACCTTTTCCAGAAAAAATTTTCTTACAATTTAGATCAAAGCATGATTTCTTCATTAATCCATCATTCATTCGTTTAGAATTCGGAGCATTCTTGTCAGCTGATAGAACCAACAGAAGCGTCGCGAATATGTTTCCGGTGATCTAGGGTGGACCACGCGTCGTGCGATCTCGGTAATTGCAATTTCGCATGTGACGCGCGCTACAGACACATTGGGATGCATCACCGACTATGGTGGCATTAGGCGATGATGCAAATTGGTTTCCCGAATTAATTTCGTCAACGGGAATAAGTTCGTCCTGACGATTACCTCGCCTTAGGACATCTCGTTTAAAATCGAAATTCAGGAAATTGCGCTCGTGAGATTTTCGACTGTCGTTTGGTGTGGGTCCAGTCCAAAAACGCATGAAATTTCCGACCTGTCGAGTTTATCCTGTAAGCACGAGTACCGCATTAGTTCTATCGCATTATCTCTATACATATGTAAGTGAAGTATTTAAAGCGTTACAAACTATTATCCCTGAAATTACGTTCCAACTACGTATTATATTTTTTTTTTACACTAATTGATTCATCTCATTATTCTGTACATAAAGGTATAATGTACAATTGTAAAAAAATTAATACTTTACGAAATATTTTATATCGAATATGTCGGCATAAAGTATATCTCGTAAACTTGATTTATCTTTCGATAACTTTCCCGTAATACTTCTACATGCAAAATAATAAGAATAATCATATGAAAAAAATCATATAATTCCAAAAAATGGCGATGACCTTTATATGTCTTAGAAAAATTGATTATTTTTGATAATTAGTTTTACCATTATTTGTTCCCTTCCAGACTATACAATTTTCGTCTGAAACATCTTTCGCTATGACACAGTTTTTAGGATAACTTGTAATGCTTTAAATGCCCCATCCTATAAAGTCACGATAAACTGTGCTGAGTTAATTAGATTAGCTTTCTTTAGAATACATTTATTTATATAATATGATGACAGATATTTTTTTTCATCTAGAAATTTTTCTTCTCCTTTAATTTGAAACAGTTTTATTTTATGTGTCTTTATTTTATTTAAATCTTCATATAAACTAACTACATATATATCCTTAACAACTTTACAGACTTTTATTAACCAAGTTTGGTTTAAAGCATATAATTATTACGTTCTTGTACGTGCGTTGTGTAATTTGCCTTTTTTTTTCAAAAAGCTAAGGGAATGCGATAATTTACATTTTGATTTTTACTTAAAGATCTCGGAATCGTCAAAATCGGAAGGGTAGCAGTCCTGCATAATAACGTGCAATCGACCGGGAGTGTCGGATGTCATTACGGGAATTTATATCCGAGCCGGATTTCGAGAAACTGCCGGAAAATGTTCCGAGAAGCGAGCGATTATAAGTAAATAAAAAAGCAAATCGCGTGGGCATTTCTTCTCCCTCCTCCCCCTCCATCATCCAAAGTGTCATCGTGTTGTCATTTACATTTGATTTGAACGGTCGCGCGCCCCGCTCCGCACGGACGCACGCCCTGAAGTCCGCCGCACATTAAGGTACAAGCGCGTCGCGAAAAAAAGAATGTAAACAGCATAAACATCTCGATCGGAGCATCCCGATTATTTACTGTGTCAAGAAACGCGATAATACTTCATCGTTGATTTTTTAGTAACTCCGCAATTTTGTGCACTTTGTGTACTTATCGATGCGGGTGTGCGAGTAATCGAGTTTGTTATTAAACAGTTGGTAGAAGTGGATCGTCAGTCGCCGAGTCGTCCCCGAGTACCGGCACGGTCGCGTCTGACATCTGTTATTGATCGCGGATTGAGAAAGTAATTCGCTGATAAGAGGCTCAAGCGGCCCCAGGAACAGTCACAAGGATCTTCCCAAAGATCTTCCGATGCCGTGGAAGTGATCGCGGACGGTAGTCGGTCCTCGCAAAACGGGACGAGTATCGCGGAGTGCCGCGTTTCGGTGTGCATCGTGTCGTGTGTGAGGCAGTGAGATATTTCGACGGGTAAAGGACTGAAAAGACGGAAAGGACGCGTGTCGAAGGTGCGTGGCGAAAAGTGCGTATCGAAAACACGAAAGGTGGGAGAGGTAGTGTGGTGAAAAGTACTTGGAAGTACCTCTAACGGAGTAACGACTTCACGAAAATTCCGTGGGGCCGCGTCGCGAGGCGAACGGGGGGGAGGGGGGCAACATCTTTTCCCGCTCGATTTCCGAGGATCTTCCAATGCCGTGGAAGTAGTCGCGGACGGTGATCGCGTCCTGGTGAAACGAAACGGGCGTTGTGGAATGCCGCGTTTTGGCGGGAAGTTTGTATGTGTGTGTGTGTGTGTGTGTG
>QKQZ01007735.1:0-40407 GCA_003595255.1 Solenopsis fugax | reverse complement strand
CGCTTAACTATATATTATAATTATATTAACAAAATTTGTATGATTGTCCCCTTATAGTTGTCATCACTATAATTTTTTCTCTCAGTGCATTTGTATATAAAGTCCGTTATATGTACATGTAAGTTTCGTCTTCTTTTATGAGGTCGATATTTAAAATACTTAGATTTTTAAATTTGACAGAGTCAGGTGGATGAATATCAGAACAAATTGATGTTATTGAAGAAAAAGTACGACAGCAGCTTGAACGCTTTTCGTAAGAGGCATAACGAAAATATCGAAAGACTACAGGCGCGATTTGAAGATATAATGAAAATCGAGAAAAACCCGTTCGACGCCGAGGGCTGGTTGGAGGTACGCAAAGGAATCTATTAACAAGTTTCTTGCGGCGGTTCGTTACGAGTTATTCTTTTCAGTCGCTAAACTTGAAGGAGCTGTCGGAGCTGCATAATCGAATCAATATTTTGAGCTCCCACGCAGCCGAGAATTCCGAATTGAATACCGTACATGTCGAAACGAAGAAAAATCACCATGACTGTCAGAATAATTCCCACGAGTATAGGTTTTACAATAAATTCACTTTGCGCAAGCGATATACGAGAGAGGATACGTCGTCTTTAAGTAGGAAAACAAGCAAAGAAGAGCTTTACTCCAAAATTCTCAATGTCGAAAATGATGAGAAGGTCATAACAGAATTATACTCTCGCGATTTAAGACTTAAACAAGAACGCAGGTAATTTGTATTTTGTATGCATTTATTAATTGTTAATTTTGAGTGTTTCAATCGTTCATTTCTCTCGCAATATAACGATTCAGTTTCCTCGAGCATAAAAAGAGACAAGCGGAGAATGAGGAATCGCATAAGGCTAGAACAGACAGAATTGTAAGTACTCAATGATTTTTTTTAATCACAGAAAGAAAGAATATTCTTGTTTTGAAAATATATTTATATTTTTGAAATATTAAATGTTGAAATCAAAATATGATATTTTATTGAAATATAAGATTATCAAATTCTGTTAAGAAGATTAATTTTTATATATGCATAATTATATCATTTTATGTATGCATAATTATATCATTGTTTCATAAGCAAGAATATAATTTATATAAATGAAATATGTTATACAGCAGAGCCTTCCATATCTGAAGTTCCATTATCCGAATACTTTNCATATCTGAAGTTCCATTATCCGAATACTTTAATATTCGAACGTTCTACTATCCGAATGTTCCATTATCAACAAATGTTAATTTTGTTTTCTTTACGTAAAGTTTTTTTGTATATATAAAGTCCTTTTTGTTAAAAATTTAAGTTTCTGTTCGAATAAATGAAATTTAATATAAAAATGTGTTTATTCTATTATCCGAAAATTCCCTTATCCGAACAATTTTGTCTCCCTATTATTTCGGATATGGGAGGCTCCACTGTAGTTTAAATTTGATACTAATATTTGATACTATTTTTTCGGTGTACGTTGCTGCATTAAAATAATAATGTTGTGCATGATAATAATACGTTGCAGCTTGACTGGCAGAGGGAGAAATTCATCTATCAATGTAGCATGCATCACAAATTGAGCAACGCCCGTTGATATCCGCGAGGCGGTATTTTATAACGCAGAGAGATCTTCAGCGCGAAAAGGAACGTAAGAGGCAAGATATTTTATCATCCTCACGTATTCCGCAATCACGCGCATTGAGATTGACGATGTACACTTTATACAAACCCAATGAAGAATATCATTTTTTATTCGCCCTTTTTCCTTGATATACGTATAACTTTTTGACCGCTTTTTTTTTTATCTACGTGCTGTTATTATTTATCTAACCAAAGTTGTATATTCGTGTTATTTGATTCGTGAGAAAGAAAATATGTATCTGATATGGATTTTATAATAAATGTTCAAATTGCGTAAAGAGGGAATCTTCTACGCGAATCTTTATCTTTATAAATCTTGCTAATAACGTATGAAGTATCTATTTATGTATGATGAACCGCTAAGAAATACGTACTTTAAAAAATCTATACTTTATGAAAAGTTATATTCTAGGTAATATGAAGCGAGGAAACTTTGCTACGCGCTTTAAAGCCGTCGCTATAATGCGTATCTATGCGTAGAGATGCGAGTATATGTACTACAATATATTATAATATGTTCTAATTATATTATTCAGAAGCATACAGAAACTGACAAAATACCCTTTTGAACCTGACGTAACTGGGACTTGAGGAAAAAATATCTCTCCAACTCTCTACGTAGCACGCACGTGGTGATTGCCTGTATGCGGGCGACACGTGTTTCGCAGTAGATCCAGAGGCGGTAAATTGCGTCTGTTGCGTTCAACACGGAGTTTACCGTCACTTCTGATACACGAAACGCCCGGTGCACCGAGCCGCTAGTTGCGCTTTGCAATGTTTCAATTGTGCCGACGATGTTAAATCCGATTATAGCCAAAGAAACGTACCTATAATTCCATTTCGCGGAGAACAATGCGACTGTTTGCTCGTTATTGTCATTGCGCAATTATCCGTCTTTATTATGAATAAAGAGAGATTATGTGTACAAAATTATTTTAGCACAACTAGACTGGATTATAACTCTTTTCTACGTCAAGATAGAAAAAAGTGGTAGAGGAAAAACGCTATTAAGTGTAATTTACTATTTTGTGTAATTTATATTTTCGGACAATGTATCTTGCAAATTGTAACTGCACTTTTTTTAAATAAATTTATGTATTTGTTTTAGCATAAATTTTTCTCATTATTTATCTACGTGCTGTTATTATTTATCTAACCAAAGTTGTATATTCGTGTTATTTGATTCGTGAGAAAGAAAATATGTATCTGATATCGATTTTATAATAAATGCTCAAATTGCGTAAAGAGGGAATCTTCTACGCGAATCTTTATAAAATGCTAATAACGTATGAAGTATCTATTTATGTATGATGAACCGAAATTATATAAAAGTATTAGGATAAAATAATCGGAATCTTTTTTTCCCGAGCATTTTTAAAGGCTGACGTATATTCTCAGAAATTTATTTCAGAAATTAACTTGAAACAAATTACAATAACAATGTGAGTTTTAATGTGATCAAGATTTTTATATGAATAATGAGGTAAATCTATTGTATTTACGCTGAAAAATATACATATAATTCCATTTCTAAGAACATGCAAGTGCGTTGGTGCATTATTAAAAAAAGTATAATTACAAGACATATATTATACTAAAATGAAAAAAATGTTCTTTTATCACTTTTTTTCTAGCTTTATTTAGAAAGTATTATAATTCAACCCAGTTGCTAGAATTACTTTGTGTATACATACACATACAAAAATTTAAAACACTTAGAAATTAAAATATGACATTTTACGCATGGAAGTTCGCACACAAGAGTTCTAAAAGTGGGAAAAATTTATTTTTAACAGAAATGCCATAATTGTTAATTATACGCAATTAAGAATTAAAGATATTTTCAGAAATCTAGTTTGAAAGCAAATCTTCGAAAACAAAATCTTGCTTTTTATTTAATTTTGTAAGTAATCTTAATAAACCTTTAATTTATAACTTTTTTTGCATGAGAGCTATACAAACTTTACTTTTTAATTAAACTTCTTTTAAGAAGAATCGCTTCTTTGGAAGGATATTCTTTTATCAAACAAAGTACTATAAGTGCTCTATCAGCGACACATAAATATTCAAAAAGTGTGCCATGGATTTCGGCGGATTAGTTTGGGTTACAAATTAACTCTTGTCATGGAGCGGCGCACATTATTAATTTCCATCAGTGAGATTTAAACGCCCCTTCGTGAGTCCCCTCTATAATATCTTTGCTTGTACATACACACGCGCGGGTAATATCGAACTACTTCATTAATTTCAAAGAGTTCTTGTATACAAAGCGTGAAGGTTCAAATTGTAAAGACAAAAGATTTTGTTAATGCTAATGAAAGCAAGACCATATTATATTTTATTTTAAACAAGGATATTTCTTTAAAAACGGAAAAGAGTGCGCATTCATTAACACACTTGTACACATATTTAATTTTCATTACCTTTACAAATAAATAAATAAAAATGAAAAAATTCTTAAGTAATTTTATATTTTCTTTAACATCTAGAAAGTATTTTTATGATAATTAATTTTTAGAAATTGTATGTAAATGTTATAATTAATTATAACAGACAAAATCAGAGAAATGCACGTTTTCATATAAAAATTTATTATTTTAAAAAGTTTGAAACAAAAGGAAAAATACTTTCATACTTTAAAGTTGACATTCCAAGCTACAAAAGAAAAAATAGTTCAAGTACCGGCTGTTCGAAAAGTTGAGTTATTCAGTAACCTGAAAATAATTGCTTTAATACACGAATGAGTATAAATTGAATATTACATTTTAAATGTGATGTATTTTTTATTAATACATAACATTACAAAAACTTAAAACTAATTATAAAAAACATTTTTGAATATTACTTATAACCAGGGCTGAGTAAAATACATTATTAAAGTATTTGAAATACAAAATATTTTTAATTTTTCGATTTGAATACTTCTTTGACATACAAAATAATTTTAATTTGATTTTTTAATTACGATAATATATAATATTAAATATATAATATATAATATATAATATTAACTTCCTCAACGAAGCTAAGCGCTAACAACATTGCGTGAAAAGAGCTGACTTTTAGCCGACTGAGCAGAAGAAATTCAAAATGTACTTATTAATTGTAACTGAATTTCCTAAGAAAAAAAATCAGAATTTAATCAAGATTTCTATATTAATTATTAAAGACCGAACTACTGACAGGTGTAGATAAAACCGGAGCAAATAAAAATAAAATTGATTTCTTATAAACGTTTTGACATCGCATGTCTCGTCATAGAAAATCAATAAAAAGCCAATAAATGTTGTTTGTTCACTACGAATAATGAAATCATACAAATTCATAGCTATAAACAATGCTGGGCAAAATACATCATTAAAGTATTTAAAATACAAAATACAAAATATCAATCTTAGTATTTGAATTACAAAATACAAATTATATTTCAAATATTGCATTTCAAATATGCCCAGCTCTGCTTATAACATTTAACGCAAATATGATAACAATGATCCTATTTTAATTTAAAATTATCTCTTAAATTTTAATTTTTTTCAATGGTTCATGAAATCCCATGTAGTTTTCCAAATGTCCTGGATAAAGAACATGCATCTACTGGGTCAATAATGCATCAAAGTTGTTCACTAAATGTCAAACTTTTTTTTTAAGAAGGTAGAGACCGTTTATTCTGGTGTTCATAGTATTTCAAAGAAAAGAAATTCTTTGGATCTTTTTTATCCAATCATGTGTAGAGTATTAAATTACAAAAATCATAAAATATATGAAAAAGAATTAGTAAATGATAAAATGCATACGTTAAACGTAATATGCGTTGCATTTTGCACTGCATTTTGCTTCGTGTTGCATTTTCTTTCTTATTCCCTTTTTTATTCGTCCGTGCGTTTCAAGATGTTTCGACTAGTACATATATACTTGTTGCGCTTATCTATCGAGGCTTTTCTTTAGGGCTAAAATAAGCGCTTTTTGCTATTAACGCTGATACATACAACTTTGTCCGACCTGGATTGCATAGCCAACGGGGATGTTCTCGATGTTGGATCCAAGGTGGCCTGCAAGGGCCAGGCAGCAGGCAGCAGGCAGTCAGGCAAGTAGGCATAGGAGTTCTCTCTCTATCTTTCTCTCTTCCTCCTCCTCCCTCCCTCCCTCTCTCTATTTCTGTCTCAGTCTATCTACTTCTATCTCTCCCTCTTGCTCGTAAAGGGCGAGAAGGTGAGGTGATGCATAGAGGCAGAGGGTGAGTTTACGAGGTTCCGGAGCTTGCGCATTCGCGAGCGCAGCCTCCAGGATCCTTTCACGGGGCGGTGGACGCGCGCGTGTCGCGATATATAGGCGGTGGACGGAGCTTGTCGGTCGGTCGGTCGCCCTCGCGCGTCAGGCACGTCGCAACCCCCAACACCGTAGCATCGCAGGTCGCCGGGTCTCCCGACCATGAGAAGAGGAGCGTCGGGTGCCGTCGCCGCCGGCCGTTATCACGGGACGTCGTCTCTGCTAACGTCTATATCGTACGCGTCTACATCGCCGCCTTGGTCGGACCGGAAATAAAAGCCGGCGTCTGGGAACCGTTGGCGTTGTCAAGGGCCAGCGCGCGGGAAAACCGGTGACACGGACCTCTTCCGGGGTGATCTCGCGGCTGCAAGAGAGAAAAAAAAAGAAGAGAAGAGGGGGATAGAGGAATCGAAGCGTCGATTCTCGAAAAAGTCGCACGGAGCGAGAGGAAAAGGAGGTGGTGAATTATACGGCATGCGGTCTTGAGAGTACGCACAAACAGGTGGCGAGGCGGGATCTCTCGCGGAGGACTCGGTGGCTGGCGAAAAAGAGGGCAATCGCGCGGGAAGAGTGGAAATACGAGACGCGTGTGCGACAAAATACGCGCAGGTACTGTGAAAAAGATGCACCTTGAATTCTCTGTCTACTGCTCTACTGATCCTTCCTTTTTTTCCCCTCCCCTTCTTTTCTCTATTTAACTGAGGGGAGAATTTTGAAAGGATTTTTCCGTGCAAGATGATCCCTCTTTCACCTTTGGAAAATTGGAAACTCCCTCTTGGAGTCATCTCAAATCTGTCTACTACATCAATTTCTTTTTATTCTATTCAGCTCCTCTGCTAAGTAGCTTTTTCGAGTTTAGTGCACCCTCGGTCTTTAGACTCTCTCTCTCTCTCTTTCTCTGGAAGTGACAACCCAGACAGCAAAACCAAGTCCAGAACCAGGAAATAAGATTTTTTAAAGACATTATTCAAATGTCATTCAGACATCACATCTTTAAGACAAGACGATTTTGGACATGCATGCTGTCTGAGAAGTGAGGATCCTCATTCAAATTTCGAAAGCTAATTTATTACAACCTGTTAATGCGTATGTAAACGAGAAAGCGAATTTAAATTATGCGGAGATGCGAGTAACATCCCTCCTCCTTTTCTTCTTTTATTGGCTTCGAGATTAGAGATGATCGCGTCTTTAGAAAGTTCAAAGTGTGAAAATATAATAATTGAGACTTCTGTCACAAAGATTAGAAATTAACAAATAGAGTAATTGATTATAAAATTGGAAAATGTAAGGAGGTATTTTTAAAATGGTATATCTGGCGAGTGTTATAAAAAAATGGATCCGTATGGCGAAGCGTATTTATCGGAAAACTCCTAGAGCTACGTGCGGGACACGAGCTTTAAATAAAGAGCTATCGTATAACTCTCAGCGTATTTTCACTTGTAAACAGATTGCATGCGAATCTCCTCCTACCTTAATCATTTTGTCGGCGTAAATGCAGTGTATATTTATAAACCATAAAATAAACCGTAAAATATCGATTAATTTCCATCGATTACAGAGTTATTGCGCACAAAATTATTATATACAGGGGTAATACAATCATTACATACAGGGTGTAGAGTTAATAGTGTTGCAAGCTATGTATTTGTGAATTATATCGAATGCAGTAACAGAATCAATTTTGATTTTGGGGTTTACGTCGAGACTATTCACGTATACAGAGTATACATTTTGAATATCCTATTTTTTTTAAATACAAATGCTTTTTGTATACAGTTATCGATTCCTTTAATAATTTTGTAAAAATAAAGAGATGTCTCATATTTTATTCTAATATAAACTGTAAAATATCTCATATGAAATATTCACTTTGACCTTTGATCGATTAATGATTCTATTCTTTGCATATAGACACCAATGCATCTGCAATGTGCAATTGTTTTTTTCCTTCAAATGTCGCTACGTCTCGTTTTACACCGATCGATTCTTCTCATTCTATACATACAAAGTAAGGTCATTGGAAAATGAATAGACTTTACGATACGTATCGTATTTTATACCTGAATATAATGTGAAATATTTCTTGTACGATATTCATGTTTGGTGATTTTCGGTTAATAATAAATCAATAATATTATTGGCTACATAAAGAGTCAATTTATGTAAGAAAAGATTTTATTTGAAAAAAAAAAACGAAAGACTTGTCTCCTTTCTCTCGTTTTCCAATAGCGGTATCTTATAAGATATATGTATCGCATGAACCCAGAAATACTAGGAAAGAGATTTTGTTGCTATTTCCAATTTCCCGAGAAAACATTTGTAATACCCTTACCTTCATATCCTTTCTTGTATAGAATTTTTCGTTTCAGCGCACAGAAATAATATCTTTAGTCTGAGATTAAAATACCTTCCTTTTGTTTAATATAACCGAACTTGCGGAGATTTATGAGTTTCAACAGATCGATATCTCGAAATAAGAATTAATACGTACGTACGAAGAAGCGTCGAAGTTGCATTCGCAATAGGCCGGAATCGGAAGTAATCGTAACGGCTATCATTGCAATCGGCACCACCGGCATAGCTATTAAATACTCGAGAATATCGATTTTAATCGTGAATAGCTTAAGATCTTATTTCCGCGGTCTTCGCGTATACGTCGTCACTTCAATTTCCTGCTTATAAACGGCGGTTCGTGCCGAGCTTATAATCTTTACGAGCCAAAAACGACACGCGAAACAAATGTGAGGCTGATATAACGTAAATCGAGTCTAGAGCGCGAAAGTGGTTTGTAAGATAGCGACGTTCGAACTTTGAATTAATTGGCGCCACCGTGTGTGTTCAAAAAATCAAAAATTCATTTCATGCAGTTCCGATTCAGTCGCCATTAGATTACGCTTCGACGCATATTTACGTAGTTACGTCGCTGGACGCCGCGCCGCGCCGCGCCAGTACGATTAGTTTCGATGTTTGCTGAGGGACACGAATAACTTCAGTTACAAATCGATTAAATAACAATATTTACCCATCATGAATTAATGATCCATCTGATTTATACAAATTAACGTTATCTCTGAACGCGTCCCTGTGCGCGATGAAACTCGATAATACCTCGTTCGCGGGAATACGGCTAAATCGGACGTCAATGCGTTTCCGTAACGATAAGCATATTAATAGATATTAATGGTATCTATCAACAATATTTACCTCCGTGACTCGGACACGGTGGTAACACGCCGCAGTTATGAGACTAACGACATTTTATTAACATAGATTTCCGCGCGTTGTAATGTCGTTGCGCTGTTTATCGAACGGATTCTATGCCCACAGGTTTGCAGACGCAACGGCACGGCTTCTGATGAATCTGCGCGGACCGACGACGTCCCCGGAACCGATCGAGACGCGTTCTCGATGCTTAACATCGAGACGCCATTTTCTACACTACTAGAACCCGAATAAGGTAATTTGGACAATCAATCACCGCTGTGAAGATCAACTGTGGGGAGGCAATCCTTCTGGTCACGACCTGCATCATGCTCAGTCCTAAGATGCAAAAAACTGGTGAGATGTACACTTTTTGTCACCTTTGCGATTAACCCGTAAGTGCTTGCGTGACTTTTTTTTACGTAAAAGCTTTTATCTTCATTTACAAGTAATTGAAGAATTTCCTACAAAAATCAAACAAGTCCAAAGAGTTAAATTTTCAGGAAATAGAAAAACTTCTCGTCTTCAAACCTTTAATTGTAAATATGGTAATTTTTTCTGGACATGTAATAAGTATAAGAAAACAAAGGTGTAGGTTTTAATTAATATTTTAAGGATCTCTTTATATTATTTTATATAAAGCTATAATTTTTTCAATTTTTACTTACAAAATTTTGCAAATTGCTTTATTTTTCTTTACATAAATTTGGTTCATTTTTTCCGGGAACATAAAGATTTAGGATTAATATTTTGAGGAATCCATTAAAAGAACTTCTGAACTTTATCTTGCAAGAAATTTTATATTTATTACATAATATTTTATATTTCTTACTTTTTTGTTTGATTCTTGCCGGAAATTGTTCACGATGCGACGCTACTCATAAAAAATGATTTGGCGCCATAACCCAGATTTAAAAGAATGGACTTATTTGGTTTTTCTAGAAAACATTTCAATAATAATAAACTGAGATATATTTTAAACATAAAATAATAATTTTCAAACATTAGAAATTAAAAAAAATGTATATTTAAAAAAATATTTTGTCACGTAATATATAATTATTAAATAATTTGCATCTGGGTCAGTTTGATCTCACGCGAATATTTATGGGTTAACAAGTTGCATAACAAAGTTGCATAACTGTATAAAATGCAAGATTACGTGATAAATTCTAGGATTTTACAAAGGCTGATTCTCCGAATTAAAGATCATTATATTATATTTATTTTGAACGTGTTGATATTAAATAAAATGGAAATATCGGGTGAAAGAGACGTTAATTACGAATTCATATATTTCCATAAAACTTTCTGATTCCGTGATCAATACCACATAACATTTAATATTCAAATACGCATTGCTGTTTAATGAAATTGAAATATGACAAATAAGCGAACTTCATAAATTCGCATTTTTGGAATTTATTTAGCTGTTTCCGGGAGACGCGAGCGAGGCATTAATCATCATTTATTTAATCGATCACCGCAAAGTGCATTTAATCACGGCGCGCGCACCGAATCTATGAATAAAATCGCTAACGTAGATTTTCCGATGGTACTTCCGTTTCGGCGAACGAACAATGTATTTTATATTGCGGCTTTATATATTAAATATAAAAGCGCGAACATCAAAGGTCTTCGTGCTGCCTGTTCTCGGAACTACAATATTTGCGTTGGAAAGTTTGCCCTCTCTCGTCGAAAATTTACGATAGTGCGCTCGCTTTATATATACAATAAATCCATTGTTTGCCGGGAAATTTTCCGCGCCATATCGGGATTAGATTTACCATCCCTACGCAAGGATATAAATACAAATAATAATCACGATCTCTCTCACTCGATATTCGCGTTCTCCCGTTTTCTCGCCCCGTTTTTCAAACGGCGTACGTACATACGTACGGCGGAATTCGTGCATGCGCGCGGTCAGAATTATACGAGTCTCTCTCTCTCTCCCCCGGTGCACACACCGGCGAAACTTCGAGCTCGATTTCTCGGAATGAGGAACAAAGTTTCCCAAATGTCACGTATCTTTGCGCTCCAAGTTAAACACACGATCGCGACAGTTCTCGAGGTGTGTATGCACGAACGCCGTAATATACATAATAGTTTGCAACGCGCGCTGCTCGCGATTCGCGTCACGCCCGGTGTCGGCCGATCGAGCTTGCTCGCGGCGCCGTGCAGTTAAATCAAAGTTGTATTCACGCGGACCGAACTGGAAATCGTATCGTCATCGGAGATTGAAATCTGTTCCGAAAGTAGCTCTGTGGTAGCGCGCGTAGCGAACGTGGACGACCCACTCGCGACCGCCTGAATGTCCGATTAAACTCCCGTTCGGTCGCGATCGATCGCGCGTGCGATTTTTCTTTCTTTCTTTTCTTTTTTATTTTTTTTTATTTTTTATTATTTGCGCAACTGTTTGCCCTCACGGAATTTCATTAGTTCACTTTCTCAAATGACACGTTTTTTAATCACCGAGACTTTGTAGCTCGTTGGATGTTGGTTCATTGTACGAATAAACGGCGAGACTGCCACTGTTGTTTATCGTTGCATCGACGGATTATTAATATTTATGTTGTTTCGATGCGGCAAACAAGATTCGCCGGTTGCTTTGAGCGTTATTATTGAAACGGATGCATAGCGAGATAATTCGATGCCCGATTGTGATGTAACGCATTGTTGTGTCATGCGAAATGTTTAGACATATCCTCTATGTGACTTTGCAATTCGGATGTAATTTTGCGTTTGCATACGTCGCGCTGATTTGCAAATGCACAAGTGTATATTTGCGTAATTAATGTACACTCTCAGAAAAGTCGCGATGATTAAAATATAAAACTTATAGATGCACTCTAATCGTAAACTCATTACCAAGAGTGAGATTAATTGAGATAATTTTAATTAATTTAATTATTTTTATCGTAATATTTTACATGAATCACTCGAGATTAAATTTTCATAAAAATTTGCAAATGAATTTTTCTTCTTTTTGCAAACGAATTGTTCTCTGTACAAATCTCATTTTACAAATGCAGAAATGTTCGCACGATGACACCTCGCATTCTTTCCAAAAAGAACAAAAGAGTCTAAATTAATTTGACGTTATATTGAGAAAATGTAAGCCATTTTTTGGTCATAATTGAAGTCTCAACCTCAGATGAAAATTAACTTTATATTGACTTTTTTCATTGTCTTTTTGTTTTAAAAAAAAAAAAACAAAAATGTGATGTACGTTTTTCGACTATATATATTATGAAAATATCTGTTAAATATGATTGGATTAGGTGACCAATTAACAATATCGTGAATTTTTTCACCGAGTATATTTTTTATCATAATTTTGTCATGTGTATTTGAAATGTGATGCTAATAATAAATGTGTTGTTAATAAAATTTATTTTAGCAATAAAACTGAATTAACTATAAGAACAATTTTTTATTGTAATCGAGAAAACATCAGCATTTTAATTTAATGTTATTTTGACGAACTATTGTGACATCTTTTTTTTATTTTTCTGTTCTTTTTGGGTTTATACATGTTAAAATCCGAATAGCTATATATTAATTGTTTCAACGGCTTTATTTATAAGGGTTATGTGTCCATAATGTGTTACAGTGAGGGTAAATGACTCCCAGCTGGTTATGCTCTCAGAGAAAGCACATTACGATCATTCGCTGTCAGGATATTTGTACAAGCGGACAGCTGATTCCACCAAGTGGCAACAACGATGGTTCGTTCTCTATCAGGTCAGTGAATTGTTTGTTGATGAATCGTCGCCTGTGTGTCTCATCGTACATGGTGCACGTTATTTGCAGAGACAGAGTCATCCAATTTATGTGATCCAATTTGAATCTCACGCTTGAATCTGAATTTAAACACGAACCTGCCTCCCTCTTCATTATTCCGAAATACACTGTCGTTCCCAAAAGCTCATCACATTTTTGTACATATTTCTTGTATATGTTTAAATTCCGTTCTAATTTGATTATATTCTTATACAAAGTGTTCCAAAATTTATTAGTCAAAATATCTCCAGTATTAATGACTCCATGACAGGTTGCCGTCTAAACCTGTAATCTCTGATTGACTAACTTTAATTTCTTATATAATTTCTCAAAAACTATTGCTCGAAATAAGAACTTACAAATAAATACTTCATTTAATTTTTTGAGAACTTTCTTTTAATTAGCAAATTTTAGGACATATATATAAGTATATGTACAATATAATATAAAATTTTGAGGCATCAAGATTATTATTAAACCCAACATCTAGAAGATCAAGAAGGAAGATTGAAATTCATTCTTCTTCAAAATTTCCATCATTTAATGGAGAAAGATAAAGCGGATATAAATTACACTTTTGAACGGTAATTCACACGGTTCTTTTTTCTTGATAAGCCTAGAAAATCGAACTTCGCGACTAACATTACTTCATCACGACACATAGTTGGTAATTTTCCGAGATTAATCGCCGGAGCTTTCCGCAAGAAGTTTTGCTCGGCGAGAAGTTATCGCGAAGTTATCATCAAGTCCGTAGTCAACATCATTTTAAATAAAAACAACGTCGGACTTTAACGCAGAATTTTCAACTATATTAATACCCATTGAATTAAAATAACGACAATATCTAAGTTTGCGCGAACTTGTGTACGGCGCGCAGAAAGTTCTCTCCTCGATTCGCGGAAACTTCTTCGCTCGCGGGGATGTTGTCTACTCGTGGCCTAACAAACTTCTCGGAAATGAGGCCTCATTAACTCTCTTACGGCGTTTCGGGCCAACTGACTGATACAATTAAGGAAGAGTCTTTCGATAATTCGCGGCAGATACTCCTCGTCGCCCTGGAGTATCCACGAGTTAAGAATTCGCCGGCCGCGCTTCTTTCACTTCCTTCCCCTCTCCGTTCTAATATCGCGTGATCCTTTAAGCCAGAGATAAATCTTCTCGTTATATGCTTTCACAATCATGAAGCCGCTCAATTACGAAGACGAAACTTCTAATTATTCTATTAAAAGTCGTGTTATCGCGTCGTAAACGAGCTTCAACTTTTTCAACAAAAGTTTGTCATCCGGCCGTTTAACTAATTTTAGTTTTAAAGAAAAACAATCTACCAAGTACCGTGGGATTTACCATCGCGTATTTTACCTGCCCGAGCTCGAGACAGCTTATGTACTGGAAAGCAATAAGCAAGATCGAATAAATACGAGAGGTATTGCCTTCTTTTCTCTTCGTTTTGATAGGATCAGATAAATATGGAATCGTATCCTTTTGTTTGAGCAAGATCTCAGATGAAGTAATAAATAAAGTGGAATGTCTCATTGTTTGCGAATGTTCGTCGAAGTAAACGGAGATATCGCGGCGCGCGCCGGAGTCTCGTTTTACCCGTCGCACGCCGGGAAACTTTAGCGCGATGCGCGCGATAATCGAGTATCTCGTCGGGACTTTTCGAGTCATTGGATAATAGAAGTAACTCGAGCCCGCGCTCTTAATAAACTTATCTCGAATCTACGAAGATCGGATACTTCGGTGTCTTATCATTTCACGCGAGAGTGCTTACATTCTTTCGGTGAGCACGAGAGTTTGAAACTAGGAACAAGACTCTCTTTCTCTTTCCATCTCTCTTGTGGCGCACGGCAAATTGCGTACATGCAATTTCCGTGAGACAGAAGTTAAGTACATCCGAGATTTGTGCTTCAGGGTATCCTCCTTTCCTGCAGTTTCCTTTCCTTATTTTGAGAAAATATGTTCGCAAAAATTTTCACAAGTTTATTAAATTTTATTACTAGAGCGTTATTGTCGCGAATAGAGGAGAAGGTAGTATTTTGGCCTTTCTCTCCATTTATACATTTTGTACAATAAGTTTATTAATAATCAATATGTATTTTAAATTCGAAACTTAACAATTACATTCGTCAATGTGTCGTTTATTCTAGACTCAAAGTTATTATCTAAATATTTATTACTTAGGACGTTATTTATAAAGATGTAACAATACTGCATAATGGATCAAAGAGAAACACGGTGGTCCCCATAAAAAAAAGATTTTAAAAATTTCGATTTTGTTTAAAAAAAAACAGCATTTTTTGCCTTAAAAAAATATATTTATTCAAAATAAACGAAACTCTTTTTCAAAAAATATTGCAGAATATTATATGTAAATGTACGTACACAAAAAAAAAACCTAGTTGCACCAGTAAAATCTGTGCGTGATAGCTAAATTTGAGTTGTAACATATGGATAGTTAAAACTTTAGCAGCATAGCTAAATTTGTTTTAATGTTGGCGTTATAGGTCAGGATCAGAAAAACAAATAAAAAAGTTAAAAAAGTTTAGTTGCAGCAGATACAGAGTGTTTCAACTAGAAATATAGAATTTAAACTGCGCGGCATTTTTCATCTATCACACGTTTTTTTTTGTTATTTTATAGCTGTCATCTATAAACTAATGGAATTTATCATAGAGCGTGACACAATCGCAGAACATATACAAATCTTTGAATTTTATTACAAATAATTTTTGCAAAAAAATCATGTTTAGCGACGAGGCGCATTTCACTTAAACGATTATGTTAATTAACAAAATTGTTGTATCTGGGATTCCGAAAATTTGCGTGTGATTCAGGAGAAGATGATATATCCAAAACACGTACAGTTTGGTGCCGATTTTGGTCGGATGGTGTCACTGGTGACGATATTTCTTCGAAAACGGCGCTGTTACGGTGAATGGAATAGACTATAGAGACATGTTGACCGACTTTTTATGGGCTGAGCTGGAGAATATGAACACAACGGACCTCTACTTTCAAGATGGGGACATATGCCATACCATACAAGTGGCGAAACAATTGCTTTATTGCGATCCCAGTCCCCTTAGTCGTTTAATTTTGCATAATGGCGACACCAATTGGCCACCGAGATCATGTGATCTATCCCTGTTAGACTTCTTTCATTTTTTGCTACTTTAAAAGAAAAGTCAAAGCCAATAATCCACAGATGATTAATATTATCGAAGTCAACATCAAAGCCACTATTGCTGAAATATAGCCGCATCTTGCAAAAAAGTAATTGAAAACTTCGAAAAAAGAGTGAGAGTCGAGTTTTAAAGAGAAGAGTCGAAGCAGCAATTTAGATGATGTACTGTTCTACATATAATCTATCTGTTTCTATTCTATAACGAAACAAAGAAATGTTGATTATCGCAATTTTTTGTTATTAAAAAAAATAACAAATCCTGCATCTCTTGTTGAAACACTCTGTATTTTAATGAATAGCTGATTGCAACCATTAGCTGCAATTTTACTGAAAGAAACAAGTTGGTATTTCTGATAATATTGTAAGTGCCATTACAGATTCGAATGTCAAGTTTTTGAATTAATTTTTAAGTAGAAATAACCGAAATTGTTCTGTCCAAATTCATTTTATTTTACTTTTACCTTGTAGTCCAATTTTAGAACTTCAATTTCGAGAAATTCTTTTATGGAATAGAATTCTTATGCTTCAGAATTTCTTGTTCAAAACTAGAGTGAAAAATCCTATAATGCTACGCCTTTTATTCTATTCTCTGCCATTCTTACTTACGAGAAATGCTCCGTCTATTGGCTTTGCATTACCAGATAAACGATTTTTTGCGACTATAGCTATCTAGTAATTGATATAATAACAGACAAGTAGACTTTGCTAAGAAATTGATGTAGTAACAACAGTGGCAAATCCTTTTACTGTAATAGTAAATATAGTAAATATAGTTTTATCAAACTATAATTAATTGGCCTGAAAATTTTTCTTTCCGCTTACATAACGAAAATATTATAGGTCATTGTACCTACAAGAGCCACAGTACTACCTTCTCCTCTATTGTACTTATGAATAAACACATGCAGCATCTCGTTTTGTTATTTACAATCAACCATCTCTGCACATTTGCCAGCACGAGCTGACCTGAAATCCGAGCGCGCTGCAATTAGGTAGAATACATATTATAGATAATTAAAATTTCGTTTGTCTATCAGTACTATTTAAACCGCCGATTACAACGTTTCCAGATGCTTGTCGATAATGTCACGCCGCGACACAAAAGCAAAATCGTTTCCGTGGATTCGTGTTTTGTATCGTGTATCAGCAACGCGAATTTTATCCAGCGGATTATTCGGAACGTAACTGGCTTATGAAACGAGTGCACGTACAATTGTAATATTCATCCCGTAAATCTTGCACCGGCAACGCACGTGCGCCCCTGTAATTTGATTTCATGTAAACCAGACGATATTATTGTAGCATTTATTTTTTAATAACATAGCGAAAATTAATTCGTGTAATATTTTAGTACGCGTAAAGCCGAACGGAAAGCTTTCTGCTTTCTATCCCTACAAACGTGTATTACAAGCCATTATTTCGGTAATGGAAGATAAAAACATATTTGGATTTAACGTTGCGTATTTAACACATCGCGCTGTATAATATAATTGAAATGTGCGAAGGTAAATTTTACGTGCACACAATTCTAAATAAGTCAAATAATTACTATATTCTCCCAGAATACTTGGCTAAAATTTCTTGCTGCAAACACAGAGGATGACTATGTAATGCTTTATGTACCGCGCTTGAGCAAGGCAGTTCCACAGTAGTAACGGTCTGAATATGGTCAGACATTCCTGTCGGCACGAGAAAGCATTACACTAAGTGGGAAACTCAAGTCATATATATAAAAATACCATGACTTAAATTGGCTTGAATATAATTAAATTCTTAAATACTCTGAAAGGTTTTGAATCTATATAAATATTAGTTGTAATTTTTACTCGAATCAAGTTAAAAAACGGATTTTTGCAAAATGTTAAAGTTTAAAAAAAATTTTGATTATTTTATATCTTTCGAGAATTTTTCTTATTAAAAAAAAAAAATAAAAAATTTGGAATTTTTATTTAATTTTTAGTTTAAAAGAAAGATGAAAATGTGAATATCTTCTAAAACTTTTGAGTCAATTGAATTAAAACTAGTTATCGTAACAATTTTAAAAAATATATTGTTTCGAAAAATGCGTTAAAAATTTAGCAAACATGGCAGTTTATACATTAATGAAAATTTCTGCAAGTCTGTCACCTTTAATCTGCTTTCTATTTCAAGGTTTAAACTATTAAAAAAAAATCGATAACCTAAAAAATAATGATCGATTTTATAAAAACCAGAATGGAAAATATCCCCTTAAAACGTGACGCGAATATGTATCCAGGCGTACAAAGCATTAAATATCATGGCATCATTGTTTTCTGTCCGCATACGAAAAAATTACAGATGTTTATTTTCTCACGTTTCCCTCTCGTCGTGAAAGGAAAACGAGCTTTATCATAGGAGGCTATGACGTCTGTTACAGAATCTGCTATTCTATTACGAGAACGAGACTTGCTCACGACCCAGCGGCGTCGTTCTGCTGGAAGGCTGTTATTGCGATCGACTCATCACCGCCAAAGGCAAAGAGCCGGATAAACAGGTACGCAATGTGTTGCCTTGGCAAGCATGAGCTTTTGTGCAAAGGGCAAACCCAGCACGAGGACAAAGAATTTTAGCGAGCTCGTTTTACTTTCATTTCCGCTTTAATGTAGAACACACATTTTTGTTCCACTTTAATATCATGGATGCACCAATAGGAATTGCATATGAGACTATCGAGTTACCGAAATTGTCAAAGTCTATAAAGTGCATCGCGTTATTTCTTTTAGTTTCTTCTAAAAATACAAAAAGTTACTGAAAAATAATCTGCATAAATTGGAAATCTAAAATGAATGCGTATGTCCATTGGAGAATGAATGAATCAATATATTTCTAAAAATTACCAAATGAGCATGATTAATTTTTTCTTATTAAAGCCTGTTTTCACAACATATGGTGATCAAAAGATTAGATTAACTACAACTTGAAAATTAATTATTACACACACTTTTATAAGCTTATGTTTAAATAAAGTAAAGATTACGTGCATGCTATACACGCGTAACCTTCAATTTATTTAACCATAAGCTTATGAAAATATCTATTAATTAATTTTTAAGTTATGGTTAATCTAACCTTTAATTAACCTTATGTTATGAAAATGAGCTTAAACAATAGAAGAAAATCGCTAATACTGATGGAGGTCTTGTAATATAGCACTGTCTTAATTCTCGGAAACTAAACATTGTATTTTATTAATACTAATAAAAACATGTTCTGCTTAAATAAGTAAAGAAGTAAAAATTCATAGTTCATACAGTCAAGGTGTTTTTTTCTACAAAATCTGCTAAAAATGGCTTCTTTGAAAAGTGAGAAGAAAATTTTCTTTCACTAATTACTATTGTTTAAGCAATAATGAGTATATTATCGATAGTAAATTATTTTAAATTATTTTAAATGTTTGTAGCGTCCTAAAACAGATTTATTTATATTCTTCTCTTTCTAATTTTTCTCATAAAACAGTTTCAAACATAAAATTGGGATGCAATGGCACACCTGTTGATAAGACAAACTATAGTAAAGTAATAAAGACAGTAAAAACCATATAAGATAAAAGGTATTATGAAATGTATCTATTAAATTAGAAATAGAATCTAATCTTTATATGTTATTACAATACATGTTGCGTTTTACGGAACAACATAATATAATAAATAAGAAAAAACGTTTTATATGGAAATAAAAAGCTTCTAAGAATTTTCATATACATTAATTTGTAAATATTTTGCACAGATATTTGATGTGAAAGGAAAAGAAAAAGAAAATGTAGGATTACTATTTATGTCGCTTTTGGAGCTCATTTTATCAGACACTCGTTTTTATTTATTTTATGAAAAACTTTGCAACATTCGAAATAATATTATAAAAACTGACATATATCTGATAAAAGTTTAATTCACTTTCACTTTTACTTTCTAGTTTGTATTTATTCTCCAAAGTTTTATTTTTAGTCTTTGTTTAAGAAATATAATCCAAAAACAAAGTGATATGTCGATATCAGCGATCTTCCTCTACTAAATGTATATTTAGTTAGGTCAACATAAATTTTTAATGAAATATATCTTTTCTTAGTGTACGTTTTTTACAAAACACAAGAGCAAGAGTTGTTTCAACATACAGAAAAAATATTATACGACATCAATTAACTTTCTCTTCTTCTATTTTCTAAGAGATTACCATAAAAAATTGATAGGAAGCGACACGCGAAATAATGCAATTCTCCAGCACCATTTGTTTCTGATGGTGCATTCAAACGCTTAATGGATTATTCAAAAGCGTTTATTGGATGTTAATGTATTTAATGTCAAAGGCTAATATGTCGTTTGTACTCACCTGCATTAATTTAAAAAACATACGCCGCTTTTAATCCAATATAGATAAAGGTCGCTGTTTGGATTTTCAAGATATTTGATTCGCGTAGCATTATCGGCATTTCGAAAATTCGTACAATAATTTTTGCAAGGCACATTTTAGCGACATGAAAATTTTCGACACTACAATTTATAAAATAATCTCTCGAAATACCGTTACTTTGGGTTGAAATTCTTTGTTACAAGCGTCGCAATTAACATCAAATCGTGGTCTCTTTGATGTCGAGTCTCTTTTTTATTCAGCGTTGAACTCATTCGATATTGAGCGTGAAATCAAATAGCTGCATTTAATGCTAAATAGGCGAAATAACTCCTTCTTCGATTTATGTAGCAGTGAAACGTTTCTATTCTGTTATTTGGAGTTTTGATTGCAAATTATCACGCGTTGAAATATTATGTTCCCGACTTTCATACGCACGCATTCCACGAGAGACGAGCATTCTTGTCAAATGGATGAACTCGAAATGCGCCGAGCAATTAAAAGGTTCATCAACGACATGTGGTCGCGTGAGATGATATGGATAGAGAGAGCGTATCGATTTTTGCAAAGGTCACGTGATGTTGGCCGGCTTTCCCGCTTTTTCTAAAGATATATCGGCCGTCCAGTTATTTTCTTTTGGTCTCCTAGACAAGGAGGAAACTGTTTTTTTTCCTTATTTCCACTTTCGTTGCGCGACCGATAAATCGATCGCACACGCGCCTGCTGCGAAAAATAATGCGTAACTTCAACGGCCGCTTTAATAGCCCCGAGACTTTTCGTTTAACACCGCAATTATTACCGAGTAGAGCTGCTGAGCATACCCAATGTGTCGCTGGGTGCGGTCCACAGAATGTATATTTGGTTTGCTTTCCATATGGATATTAATTTCCGTTTAAAACCCATTTTTAATAAAACACTTTGATTCGAAGCTTAAAGAGAAAAAAAATACATATTTTTAATAATCAAGCTCTTTTTAACAAACAAATATTTTTCATTCCTAGAAATGTTTAGAACGCAATCGAGATTATGAGATCAAATATGTTAACGTTTTACTATGCATCTACACTGAGAGAGAAAGAACATTTTAAAATACAAAAAAATTATTTACTCGATACGTCCTAAGAGCTTATTTACTTACAGTCAAGTTAAAAATTTCTTAATTGAAATATTTCTGTAAATAAAATGAAATGATTTTTAATCAAGTATTTTTTTCTTGCAGTTCTAGAAAATATTTAATGTTAGATTATTTTGATATTCAAGATAATCAGATTTTTTAATAGAATTCTAAGAAAACAATTTAATTAAGTTAAATAACAATTTAATAATATTATTAGCTTATTTGTAAAATCATTATTTAAGTGTAACAAATGTAATAATACAGAATTATACACTTATATAAGCAGAACCAATAAAATGCTTGCATTAAAATATATGGTTTAAAAAAAATGTATTTTTTTCATAAAAAAATTTTTTCTCTTATGTAGCTATTATATAATAAATCGATAAAATGTATAATATAATATTTAGAATGATTTAGCAAATGATGAAGAATGATTTTTTATATCTAAACGGAAATGAAATGTACTTGAACTAGACCGCTTCATCGAAATACCTTGAAATAAATTTTAGTTTTCAGTTGCTTAATTCAATTTTCTGGAGTTAACCTCGTTAATTAAAGTAGAAATATTTATTCAGTTCTGTTCGTAGCTTGCACAGTCGAAATTGGTTTGCAGCGAGAGAAAGAGCGGAATCGACGTCATGCAGTTTTGACGTTGCTCACGTCACGTTCGCACCCGTTACAAGAACAACGACGACGTTCTTGCGTCTGAGTACGCTCATCCCGTTTCACAATCCATTGTCTATCGATAGCGTCGCGAACCTCCTACGAGAGATGCAACGACGCGGGACGCCCGCGGGTCTCGTTACGCGCCCCTTTCTCTGCGGAATCGCCCTTCTCCCACCGTCCCATCCTTTCTTGCAGCTGGCGCAGCGGAAAACGTGTTTATACTCGGCAAACGTAGATTAATTAAGGATGAGCCGTTTACGAGTAAAGTGGCCGGCGCGTCGCCGCAAGGTGAGATTATCCGATACTTCGATACACCGCGCGTTTCTTCTTCACTAGGTGGCCTCGGCTGCAGGCTTGCCTCCGTGTCTTAGGGGCGTGCTTCATTTATCTTCTAGAGGGATTGCGCCACGTATTTCTGAAGGTATAGGCCAGACAAAGCGATACATTTGCTGTACAAGAGTACAATTATAACCAGGTACAATTGGAATGGCTTTCACGTGGGATGTTCACTTATTGAAGCGTTCGCACGCGGTATCGACACGAGTGTTCCGCGGGCATCTGCGCGCTCTAATTTAGCGTACTTTAGCGGACAGTTGTCAATTCAAAAGCGACCAGCCGCTGACAATTAAAGAGCCATCGGCTACGACAGTACTTTGTTTTTTTTCCCATACGTATACACATACGTGAACAAAAATTATTTTGATATTGGTCGTACGAATTTTATTCTGCACGAGTAACTATCTATCGATGCGTAAACTGCACGGATCGAAAGGCTATATATATATTTTTATATATATGCTGTATAAACTATACGCAAATGTTTTTCATGCTACTGCGCGGGCAAAAATGTTTCTCCGCAAAATGTTGTTGGATTTGATGTGATCACAACAACAGGGATTCGGAATAAATACGCTCGGTGAATAAGGGACCGTGAAAAATACGAATTTCGAATACCGCGGACGCCGCGGTGAACGCGGGAATATATATTGCATTTCCGTTCGAATGGCCTATTAACTACATATTTATCCAGAATTAGCGATCGTATCACGCACGGTCCTGGCTGCATAATATTTCCGTTCGTCGATCACAGTGACAAATGATTATGCAAACCCCCTGGATTAGCGTAACAGAGCTCATTTAACTACCGTATTTAAAATTACCCCTGGCAACGCACTCTCGCGTTGAATGAGCTTCTCACTTCCGACGTGTTGTCCTCGAGGTAACATAACTTTGAGTTACCACGTTAACCCACACGTCACATTTTTTCAAAATTAAAAAAAAATTTCATTTGATTTTTTGCATCTTATATCTAGTAAGATTTTATATCTAAATCTGAAGTCAAAATTCACAATGGTTGACTTAATAATTCACAATGGTGGCGTAAAGTCATACAAATTTTGATTTCGTAGAAAATAAAAATATTTCCCGTAAATGAATGGTACCCGCGAGTTTTTGGTATTGAAACTTGGTATCTGAGGTTGCTGATTTCGAATTTGAAATCAATATTTACAAAAATTTTCAAAACTCAAGATGACGAATTAAAAATCATAAGAAGTTGTTGAACACTGTATGCGTTTGCAAGTTAATTTTTCCATATTTATGCGATTCCAAAAATCCTTGTACACAAGTTTCAAAAAAATTCGTATATAAGGAAAAATGTATACTTGAAAGGGTTAAGATGCGAGGAAATTTACGAAAATGTAAAGCTAAGTCGGCTAATGAAATGAATGGCCGTTAAAATGCGGCTGTGATTTCAACGCGTTGCGATATGAGGAATACATTACCGCAGTTTCTCGCTTCAACTCGTGTAAAAAGAAAAATGTGCTTAAATTCTTTTCTTTTATGAATTAATTTCCGTGGTGTGAAAAAAAGATGATCAGCCCTTCGCAAAACGTAGAGGAGAATGTGATATTACGGTCCTCATTTACATTTTGTATAATAACTTTGTTAATAATCAATGTTCTTAATTAAAAACTTAACGAATACATTCGTCAATGTACTGTTCAGTCGATTCTAGAATCAAAATTATGAAATACAATTAATATTGTTATAGATGTTAATATATATTACATTTATTATTATTTATAAAATATTTATTACTTAGGATGTTATTTATATAAATGTGACGACACTGCATGATGGATCGAAAAGAAACAGAGGTGATAATGTCCTCACAAAAATAGATTTAAAAAATTGGTGTTGTTTAAGAAAATACTTTGAAAACTACTGAGAAAACTTTGAAAAGGAGGCCGTATATTCTTTAAATCTGAATCAGTGACATCTTATTTGCAGTATTACTTATAATTGTGATCATCAGTGACTGTACTGTCTTTCAGTGATTTCGATGAAGAGAAAACTTTCACTGATCGGTGAATGATTGTTCATGTATCACTGAATGATTGTTCATATATCACTAATTCATACAGTTTTAGTATAATGAAATCGGATTATTCA
The DNA here is from genome assembly GCA_003595255.1 of Solenopsis fugax. Classification (NCBI taxonomy): domain Eukaryota; kingdom Metazoa; phylum Arthropoda; class Insecta; order Hymenoptera; family Formicidae; genus Solenopsis; species Solenopsis fugax. The sequence goes on along the minus strand of QKQZ01007735.1, from coordinate 15,726 downwards.
CTGTCTTTCAATGAATAATACATTGATTTCGATTTAGAGAATATGTGCAACATAAACTATCTGCTTAAAAACATTTACCAATTTACCGATAAAAGTTAGTAGAGAATATGGGCCCTTGTCTTTGATAATTGTTTCTGATATGAGAAAGTCAATTTAAATTTTAATCGTTTCACTCATTAGTTCATTGGAAAAAGCTCTGGAATTGCATAAATTGGAAATCTGTTAGGTTCAATCAGTATGTCTATTGGGAAATGGACGAATCACAATTCTTCTAGAAATTACAAGACGAATATTAATTCCTTCTCGTTAAATATATCAGAATTCTTGATAATGATACTAAATTTATATTTAGTTAAGTCAACAAAACTTTTTAGTGAAAGAAATATCTAGTGAATAAAACAAGAAGTTTTATAACTCGAACCAAAAGATGTTAATTAAATCTTTGTAATAATCAGTCTATTGTTCTAGCTATAAAATAAAGCTATATCTATGGCATCCAATAATAATCAGAAATTTTATTTTGTCTCATCAAAATATATTCTACCACATATGTTTTGTAGAATCAAAATACTTTCCTTGGTGTTGCTTCTGAACGATTTTGCCAAAAAGACTTGAGAAACGCTTAGAGGGACACGTTAGGAAATTCACATCAGAAATCATCTACCGTATAAAATTATGTTTCTTGAAGCTACATCATCGTGCGGTATTCACTTGTCTTTTTTAATCTTGCTATCGCGACCTTAGGACGCGGACAAATGTAGATCCTTCTTTCTAAGAGGACACGTGCCGGAATATTCTATGTCCCTGCCAGAGACAGTCGCTTTGGATTCCCTGCATTATCGAACATTGTCATTTGCACGAACGAGACCTCTTTCTCTCGTGAAATTACTGAGTTGCTCGTCATCGAACCGTGAAACCATCATGTACTTACTTCCCTTACTACCCTTATTAGGAGTTAATGGATTCCTCGATTAACTTCTCTAATCGGGAGAGTTATTATATGTATGTATTAAGTTAGCGCGATCCGAATAGGGAAATAGGTAATCGTGTCTTGAATAATTAATCAAACGCTCGCGTATTAGGACGTTTCGTGATAGTAATCGCTATCGTTTTTGTTTCACAAAAAAGCTCCGTTTTTTCATTTAATCACCACGATGGAATATTCAGTGGCATACTGGGAAATACGAGGAACGGCCGAAGAGAATGCGTCTTAATAAATTATATTTCCACTGCATAAGGGTGTGTGAGGTAACCGAGATATGTTCTTCGCTCGCTCATGCTCACGATGAGGTCAAGGCGATCCTATATAATGTCAGGTGCGAGGGTTAAATCCGACGTTTCTTAATCGAGCGCTCTGCACCACCGAGCTCTTGCACTCATCTGGGGATGCAGAAATATCCCGGCGTTACATCTGTGATCTCTAATTGACGCTCACATACCGCCAGCTATTTTGTTATTTTCGAGTCACAGTCTCTTTCTGTTTCTCTCTTTCGCTCGCGTCGCGTATCTCTCGTTAATATTATACGATCTAGAAATATCTCGTCAGTAATTCCGCTAATAAAAGACAACACCGTCTATCTTTTCACATCCATCCGTTTTGCACAGTGATGTATGACGAAAGGATGAGAATTGAAAATATTTTAATGAAACTGATATTGTTTTTGTAAAAAGATCATCAAATAATGAATAATGTGAAAGACTAGAAGCGTAAATGTCGACGATTTTCATGTTGAAAGAGAGATCTGCCGGGAACGCCTCCGCATCTGACATATCTTTGATAGCTGCAATCTGCTTTCGTAATCATATACAAGCTGCACGATTATTATCGACGATGTATGTTCTGACGCTTATCTGCTTATGCGCTCTCGGAGCGTAGTGTACAGATAATAGATGTCGGAGAATATCACAGTAACTTGTGCCTCCTATATGTGGGCTACTCTGGCTCCTCTAATTAATCGCTTTCTCATGACAACGCAAAATAATATCACATTTTTACGTTTTTGCGACGTTTACGTTTTTGCGACATTTTGTTATTATTTATTATTATATCTGTTACGTCCGGCGCTCTGAAATTTTCTCTTTTCATTTCTTTTTTCGCACCGGATGTATCTCGTGATATGGAACTGAGTCGCCCTTAAAATTTTTAAATTATTAAATAACATTAAATAACTCAAATACCTTTACTATAATAGAAATAACACGAAATGAAATTGTAAAAACTGAAAGGACGAGTAAATGATTTTTCAATAATAAATCAAGTTAAAATTGAGTTAAAAATGAAACATTGAATGATACGTAAAATTCAATCTTAGTGATGCTATGTGTAACTCAATGGAAATAGGAAATAAAATTACAAATAAACTGATTGTAGATTGTAAAATAAAAATTATGTAAACATTATGAGATACACAAGTACGCTTTAGAATCATTTTCTTCGCGACCAGTTTTTTAAATCTTTCGCAGCATGTTACAGAAAAGCTTACAACAATTTAATTTGTTATTATTGAAAGATTTAACGTAATAATATTAATAGATGCCTGAAACATCAAGCTACAATTTCAAACTTTGATTTGCCTCAAATGCGAAATATAATAAAAAATAACTTAAGTGGTACGCATTTGGCAACTTTCCCTTAATTAAAACTTTGTCCTTTCAACGTTATTAAAGTATGCTAAATAAAAATGATACATTAAAAATTTTCTTTTATTGAATTTTTCTATTTGCACGTAATCAAAGATATCAATTACTTCACTTGACCCTAGCTAGAATTTTTCAAAAGCTCGTAGATTTCAGTTTGTTACAGAGTCCAGAATCGTGTTGTGCTTTTTGATACAGAATCTCCTGGTGTAGAGTTTCTCTGATGACTGACAGTGTTGGAGAGATTAATTTCTTGAAAGTCTGTGTTCGCGTTTATTTAAAATGTTACATTGTTCATCACCTTTTGAAAGAGATCTCAATTTACACATTGTGGTAAAGTTGCAATTTCAATCGACATGATCGGTGAAATCCCGATTATTTTACGCATATCGGTCGTTCTCATTATTGCGCGCCCTGTTTTAATTCCGCGAGCTATGCAATTAATTATTTCCCCAACATAATGCGTACGGCCAAAGTTCGCTAATTAACGCCGCGATGTAATTAACAACGACGTGTTAACGTTAATAACAGAGTCGATGATAAACGCGGGTCGATGAATAATCGATGTCGCCGTAAAGACGCGCAACGCAGCAGATTTAACTCGGACCCCGCGGAATAGCAGTCTGCTGTATAACGTGCTACGTGACGTTAAATATAAAAGCGTAAACATTATGTTCACATCGTTTTTTCAATCCCGTTGAGCGCACGAAATGTTGAAAATATTTAAAAATGTACAGTCTATTTCTCCGTAACTCCGAATGCCGAGGTAATAGAACGAGATACGAGCTGCAAGCTCGAAGAGAAGGTCAAACGAGCCGGAGAAAACGATTAAACAACCGGAAAGAGGCGGTGAATGTGAAAAATGAGTGAAATTTGTTGTCGGCCACGTGTGCACCCGCGCGTCGCGAAAGATTTTCAGATACACGTCGCCGAGAAATATGAGAGCGGAGGGCAGGATATCAGAAAACCCCTGCGGAATTGCAATTTTACGCGGAAGACTGCCTCGAGGGTCGTTTCCTCTGACCCTGCGGGCCGGAGGACTTCAAAAATAGATTCAACAGGATGGACGATCGGTGTTCGTTTCTCTGCAACTTTTTTTGTTCGCGCCGTTAAAAAATACAAGAGATTCTCTTCGCCGGACAGCCACCGACTCTGCCCTGCGGAAGAGATGTCGGTTAATTAAATTTGAAAAAATTCTACTTCGCCGTTCCTGCAAAATTAAATTTCTAATCTTTGGAACCGAAAATGACGATACAAATGTCGTTGATTTTCTTCTTGTTCTGAATTTTTCAGTGACTAGCGTTGTATATTTGCAGCATTCACTTTCTATGCGTAAATAAAATAAGAATATGTATCAAAGTAAATTCGGGATCTAGTTTAGTTACAATTAAAAATTGAGAATGGAAGTAAATGTAGCATTAATTACTAAAATATAGTATACTAAAATATTTTTTATCGCCAGAGGGGCGAAGTCGAAAAAGATGAAAAAAAAAAAAAAATTAAAAACCCGTACGACACAGAATCTTTTTCATCACAGCTACATTGCAATAACATTGTAACCTTCTATATTGCAATGCAATGTTTCACAAACGTTATTAAAATATGAATATGCAATATGATTTTAATAATGCTGCTGCAGTATTTTAAACAGATTGTGAAAATAAACTGCTAAGATTTTATGTATAAATATTTGTGCACATGCACATTTTCTGATTCATCAAGCTTATAAGCAATTTTATACAAGAGTCTTGTGTTGCATTTACGCACGAGTCTGTTGTAAGTAGTCACATGGAGCTATTTTTGAAAATGCTTGGTATCCTGATTCAAATAACTGAAGCTAGATTTTTCAAGTGTCCCATTTGAACATTTAATACAAGTAAAATACCGTCATATAGCAAGTGTTAGGGGAAGGTTCAAAGTAAATTTAGCTACAATTAAAAATCCTATAGTGTCAACCATAAAGAAATGTCAAATGATTAAAATCTTTTTTGGGTCCAAAAGGTTCATTGCTGTAGTTATGGCTTAATAGTGCATTGCCAATTTATTTATATAATTATTTTCTTAATTTTTGGTATACTTGTATACATATTCTATACAGATTATTTGGTCGCAATTAAATATATCTTAATTATCATGACGTTACAAAATAACAGTAAATATATATTTGATTGTAATATTGTTGCAACATCATTTCGCAACGTTCTAGCAATGTTGTAATAAAATGTATGTGCAATGTTTCTACATTCTGTGTTTTATGGGTATCGATTCTTCACTTACAAGATAGCTTTGAGTAAAATCAGTCATAAAACTTTTTTTCTAATTACAATAAAACAATGCAACTTTTAGAGGGTTAGATACTACTCAGTTACCAAAGTTTAAAAAAAGGAAAAAAGGTAAGACCGAGTTTTATTGTTGGCGTGAGTTTACTGATCGGTATTCCCGAGTTAAAATCTCGTTGAAATGCTGAAATCGTACAACGCTATTTACGCATAACAGCCTGACGGCGACGGACGCGCGGCAATCGTTGTGGCAGGCCGCGGCAAATTTGCCTGTTAATTGATTCTCGAGGAGAAGCATCGTGACAACCGCGCCCGCTCTCTCACGGGGGAGCGAAATGCAATGGGGATTGCGCAGCTCGTGATGTGCGCGCAAAGTGGCGTAAATGCGACGCGTTCGATGCATTCGTGACGCTTGGTGACGCTCTAATCCGACGTTGGCTGCCATGCCACGTCGGCTGGATATGCACGCGCGCGATGACAATTGAACAGGCGCTGTGGGAAACACAGGCTCGAAAGGCTGCCACCGCGCACTTCACGATATGCACGCTTTCGCGCTGCAATGTGCGCTGCAATGTGCACCGAGAGATTGCACGCGGCGCTGCGCGCCGTTCCTCTCGCTCCATCACAGTTCTTATCGTCGCTTCGCGCCGCTCTAACCACGACCGATAACTACCGCCCGTAACACCCCGCGTCCCTCTCCCCTCGTTCCCTCGTCCCCGAGCTTTCGCCGTGAAATTAAATCCATTCCCGCGAATATATCGCGGGAGTTAAATTCAAGCCTCGCCCCGTCGCTCCGCAGCTGTACGGGAAACCGACGCCGCTTGCCCGAGCCAAGCGTGAGAGGTCAAGCGTGACTCGAATGCTTTTCATCGCCGCTTTTTCGCCACATACCACTGAAACGTCAAAGTGACGCGTTTGACACGTATAAATATTTCCCAGCTACGTCCATAAAGATCCAAACTGGCATATTTACGGGACGGTCGTATCGCGCGCGCGGACGTGCCTCATTTTATTGTCTAGCTACTCTAGCTTAACGCTCCGCCAAACAGCACTCTTCACTTTATAGAAACGTAAAATCCACCGCGCTACTTCATTAGCCGTAATTGTCGGAGTGTCATGGGATTGTTTGAAAAACTGCGTTTGTAAAACTCTGTTATAACCGCTGGAGAGATTCTATAACGCATTTGTAATTCACCGCTGCGTCCGTTTACGACGAACTTTCACAGCGTGATAATCAATTTTCGAAAATTCCACGCTCGACATCCGCGCGATTGGGCCATATCAAGCTCGCTAAGTATTGACAATCCGCGCCGATGTATATCGGAGTTTATCTCAATGGCGCTTCACGATACTCTTGAATGAATCCATCGCACACTACGAAGATTAATGGGCAGCGGCCATCAGAGTAGCACGCACTGGCCGCCCGATACGTAACGATGCCATCGAGTACTTACAATTGATTATTATTTGTATTCGATCAGCCCTCAAATTAATTCTATATGTTCCGAATGTATAAACCTATAAACTAAATATAGGATCGGAAATTTACTGTTGCATGTTTACATTATGTTTTTAAACAGTAACATCCAGTTAAGGATGTATCACAATCTCTGCAAAGTAAATTGAAATTTTTCAATATTTGTATTTTAAATAAACTGTACGTATCTATACAGCGTCGATCGAAATTATAAGGCACCGTTTTCATGTCTTTTTCATTTATCTGAAAATTTTTTTTCACTACTGTTTCATATTGATTACTGCCATTATATACGTAAATTTAAAAGCTTCTTGAAACAAAGAATAATTCCTATTTTAAAAATACAAGATCTCTTATAATTTTGGCCAAGGCTGTATATAAAAGTTGTGTGAAAAACAATATATTTTTATTTACTAACACATTCTTACAGTTTATTTATTTTATTATTAAAAATGAAATTATTTTAAGCAATAATGACAAAAGTTTCAATTTTTATGTAAATATTTTAAGCATTTTATGTTTTACGCAAAGTTTTATTGCGATTGTGATTTTAGTTGATCTGCAAATAAATAAATTTTGTTTAATTAAAGAAAAATTAGATCTCTATATCCTGGCAAAGAAAGAATCCGCATCATACTTTCTCATAGAAAGCTATATATAAAACATAACTTTTCTGAACATCAGTTTGCGAGTCAAAAAATTGTATTTATAAGTTCATAATAATTATCGAAATAAGAAGCCCTTGAAAGTTTAATAAAATCGTGGCAATTGAGTGGGGTCCTCGTTTCAGTCGACGTGGACGTCGCAATCAAAGGGAAGTAAAAGAAATAATCACGAGAAGGGGGGAAAAAAGAAGACCCAAAAGGAAGACCAAGATCACGTATTTTGAGGGGCTAGAACGGTCCGGATACTAAATCGAGGAGTACTAAATTTTACATCTACCTGACTGCGCGGATGCTGCATGCACACGCGCGGAACAAGGTTACTGAGTAAAAGGCGCCGGGATAGGCTGACGAAAAAGGGTCAGGGGAACACGAAGACGAGAGAGAGAGGAATAGAGAGAGAGAGAGAAAGAGAGAGAAAACTGCCTACTAGACTGGTGTGGTCTGATCCCGCCTGTTGCTGAGTTACACATAATATATATAGGTGCATGAGCACGAGAGCACGATATATATGCCTGCTTTTTCCTCTTTTATCTCTCTCTCTCTCTCTCTCTCTGGCTCTTTCCATCTCTTTTTCTCTGACACATAGATATCCAGGTGAGCACCAACCGCCACCGCTCGTGTCGCCCCACGGCCTTATTCTCACTCTCGTATTCTGCCTCCCCTTCGGCCGCCGCCGCCGCGCCGCGCGGCTTTGGGCTCGACGTTGCTAGTACCGCGGCAACTGGCATAGCATCAGAAGGGATGAATCGATTCTGTTTCCAGCTAAAAATAAGCTCCTCGTGGGAGCTTACTTCGCGCAGAGCAGCTTCCGAGCCGCTTATCTCTTATCTCCCCCGTCTCCCTTCCCTTCGCGTCACCCATCCCCCCTAATTACGTTTTTTGCGAGGTCTATCTGAAACTCTTGAAATCCAATTTACGCGCATTTTCTTGTGACATTTAGCATAACTGGCACTTCGCAACGTGTGCGCGACTAACGCGTCCTGTCTGCGTTCTCCTGGCACGTCGTTAATTTATATGTCATATTCATTTTTAATATTTTATTAATAGCTTGCTTCTTGCGTTAAAAGATTTTATATGCATTTATTTTAACTTTAATATAATACGTTTTAACCTTTCTCAATACTTACTTTATTATCATTTTTTGAATACAAAATACTTGACTTTTATGACAAAACACGTGCGTACGTAATCGTTAGAATTTTTGTCAATTTAATAAATACATTCTAAATGTATATATTAATTTCTATTTCTTTTAATTATTTTATTATTTTCATATAATTTTCTCGTATGATTGGGATTATCCCCTTCAGCTTGGCCTAGAACGGCAATAAATGCTTCAGTCATTCTGTACTCTACTCTCACGTCCTTCTGCCTTCATATCAATAGCCGGATCAGCTACATCCGGCTTTTCCCGGGGGACACTATCTACTAATTTCTATCCGTCGCGGAAATGCATCGTGTGACGCCGGTGATGCATTGCGCGAAGTGGTCGGCGGCAGGGATTGCACAATGCGACAACAGTAGATCGAACGTCCGTCGAGAGCGCAAACGCCTGTCGATCGGAAGACTTCAGGTGGGAATATCTCAGTGGCGATGATGTAGTTAAGATTAACAGGTGCTCTTGGCGACCTCGGCGGGACGAGAGGACGAGGCCGAGGGCAACGCGAGATGTAGGTCGTAGGTGAGCGTCGCACCGGAACGAGAAATGAGAATCACGAGAATCTGAACAATGTTCTCAGCCGGTCGTCGAAGGACCCGTGTGGAACTGTCCTTCCTCACGTGCACCAAGTTTCGTCAGTTATCGATATCCCGTTACCAGAGGTATTCCTGTCCCGTTATTACGATATATTAAAGCTTCGGTTACTACACGTCACGCGCCAGTGGTTTCCCGCTAATCAATTTTTTGGAAAGGAACTCCTGTACACTGTACCTTGTTAAATTCGTAATGTGAATTACATTCAATTTGAGTATAATTGTTTATTCTTTTTATAGGTGCCTTTGAAAAGTTAAACAATTACATTCAGGAAATGTATTTAATTTACCTTTAATTTAGTTTGCTTCTATTTCATATGCTAATAATTTAATTAAAATAATGTAAAGCACCTGGGCTGAACAAAATCCTAAAACAAAATCTATTAAATAGAGTTTTTAAAAAATTAATTAAGTGGACCTTATTCAATTCATGTATCAAATGTTAAACAAAAGTTAAATTGAACAATTTTTAAGAAATGTATTACATTTAATTCAAATTTAGTTTGATTTACTAGGTGCATACGTTAATCGTTCGCGTTCTTTTTAATCGAATTTCCGTGTTGAGTGTACAGTGATATATATAGCTCCACCTTCATCTTAGTCGTAGCCAGAGTTCACTATTTTACAAGGGTTTGAAGAAGATCAGTAAATATTTCTTTTTCTGCGGAAAAAGTATTCCGCAAGAGTCATCTTTCTGAAAATAAAATAATGTGTCGTTCATATCTCGATTGCACGATCACGTTTAAATGCGGCAGAGGATGACGTCAAATGCATAAGAAAAAAAGAAAAAAGAAAACGCCGCGTCACCGAGCAACTTATCCGGAAATTTCACGTTAAACGTGCTTCTAATTAAGATATCTGCTCAAGAATTAGTGATCTGATGAAATATACATTTAGCGTACATAGATATTTTTTTCATACATGGCAATTAAAGTTTTCAATTGTGATTGATTTAAATAAAATTGACACAGTTAAACCAATTTGAGATCTGCTATGCCATAACATATCTTATTTTGTTATCTTGATTGCAGTCTCACTTAATTCAAAAGCCTTTGCAGCGTTATATGCTAAAATACTATACTGCGAGCGGGTATCATGATTATGTATAACATGTTTTGATATTGAAAGGTCAGTTTACTTATTAGTTTAATATTTTGATTATGATACGGATAGCTACGCTTTGCAATAATATTTGCATCTATAATATGTACAATGTCTCTCTTCTCTCGCCTCTCGCTTTAAATACGTTAATTATACATAACAATACTAAAGTGCAAAATTATTATTAATACCTTATCAATATATGAATTGAATTGCATTTAAATTATAATGTATGTAATAGATGCATATACATATTAATATATAAATAGCTGCATTTATTATATACACTATGGAACAAATGCAAATCTTATATTCTCTTTTATGTTAATCTCATATTTTTCTTTGATCAATGCAATTAGCCAAGTATATCCTAACAAGACAGACTTCGAAAGCATATAAAAACTATATATTTTATATATTTTTTATTTCGATGCGTATCACATTTTTATATGTTATAAAATACAAATTGTAATTTGTCGACAATTTGTATTTTACATGTTATAAAATACAAATTGCCGAACAGTGTATTTTTTTGACAATTTGTATTTTATATTATATAAAAAAGTGATGTGCATCGAAATAAAAAGAATATTGCATACAGTATTTACTAAAATAAAAAATTTTGCACATTAAAGCCGTCGTACACAAATCGTGGTGTAAAGATATGTATTTAATATAAATGGGTTAAACTGCGAAATCCTCAATGTACTTTATTATGTTATTTAATATATATTTTATTATTTAAGATATTTACATTTCACTTTTAAATTAGATCAATATACAACAGTTTTAATGTACTGTATATCAATACGCATTAATGAAATCCAATCGAATTTGTTGTAATAAATGAAATATATAAAATATATGAATATGTAAAATTTTGATACTTCTTTATGTACACACACACACACACACACACACGCGCGCACGCACTAGTACATTTTTTAAAAAGGTTCTAAACTGTTATTTCGCGTTATTTTAAATGTGCATAATTAATCGTGAAAATTTTCATGCAAATTTTGGGCTCGAAAACACTAGAAAAGAAAAATATATCGCGCGGCTAGTTCGTACTATTTAATTACTTAACTAATTGTCACGTAACTTTTTAATTCGTTATTATTACAGCAACACTTTTTTTTATTCAATTCTTTGTGGTAGCCACTCTTACGCTTTATGCGCTGAAAACGCATCTCGCTAATTTTCTTCATGCATTTACACGCGCGAATTCATACATGCACACACACGTGGTAACTTTATCAGAGCCGCATACATATACGACTCGATATTATTTTTATTATGTTCACATTAATACTCGTTATATGCAAGCATAATTCAATAACACTTGGTCGTCCTCGCAAATTGAAATTCCAATTTCCATTATGTTTTATTCGAATAAATTGCAAACGCGAAGCGAGACGAGCTAATAATCAATCGCGCGCGGTCATTCCGTGCGTTACTTATCGCCAGTATATATTGCGTGCCGGATGAGACAGGAGGAACTTTGTTTGGAACTTTGACCCAGAGCGAATTATTTTTCCCCTTTCCTTGTCAAACATTTACCCTTGGCATTCATCTCAATTTTCCGACGACCGGGGAATCGTGAGCTTCAAGCTCTGCGTGCAATTTACCTTTGTTACTTGCGAGCGCTCGGAATGGCGTGTTTAAAAAAGTTGATTAGGTGTCCACGAAGATATATTGCTCTATGCCGGTCCATTTTCTCCGACCGGTCCTTATTTTGCATTAACCGGCAACTCACGTCTTCCTTTTATTATGCCGGAAACGTTCCATTATCGCGACATATCGCGAATTCTATCGATCAGAAATATAAATGTTGTCTGATAACAAGAATTTTGAGTTCTTCCTCTTCCTCCTCTCCTCCCCTCTCTCTTTTCCCCATCACAGGAAACGTCTATCGAATCTCTAACTGACGAGAGGTGAAATGTATCGGAAAACAGTGTTGTTCGAATTGCAGCGCACCTGCACGTTCGTACGTAGCTGGCGGAGATATATCCGGAGATATACCGTCTGACACGAGTGATTTTATTGAAGTCTCATCGCGCGTGCGAGAATCTATAACAACCCCGAGAACGTGCCGCGAATTGTACTTTACGGCTCTTGCGATAGTCCGTCCAGGGAACCCCCGCTGCGCGTGATAGTTCATTACGTGAGAAAGTTGGTCTGCGGCTAAACGGGCGAGTTATGTAACTTATTATTAATCAGTTTTAATTTCGCGTATGGAAAGTCGTTCGGATTAAAACAGGTTGGATAATTTTCATTTTGCCGTGAAATAACGTCACAAGGTAAAAGTCGACGAGAAACGGTGGAAAAACCTGCTCTTCTCTTTTTTGCGAGTTTTATTAAATGTAATAGAGACCTGTTCGCGCGCGTACACGCAAAGCGTAGAATAAGAGATACGTACGTCAGTAAAAATTATTATGAACTCTGTTAATTATATATTTTTTAATTTACTGCGCGCGCGATATTCATCGACGGGTAAACACTTTTACTCTAAATAAGGACTAACTTTCATATTTCTCAACGAGATGTATATTTTCAAAGACATCTCTTCTCGCGCCATCTTTCTATCTTATACATTTTTGAAATGTTCATCTTTTATTTTGCGTCCTTTCGGTTTTTTCATTCGTCTGCGCAAAGAGAGAGAGGGGAGAGGAAGAGGAAAAGAGAGAGAGAGAAAGATGCTTTTTTATTATTTTAAACTTGTTTTCGGTTTCTCACACGTGCATACAATATAAAAATTGCATTCTGAGGCCGTCGTGCGACCCTCGAATAGCAGTTTCCATTTAAAAATTCAAGAGCGGGAGTGCAAACTTTTCAGCAGAGATTCACACGTATAATATTGATTCTGTACGTAGCACAATGAAAAAAATGTTCTTTGTTTGCTTGTGATAACGGAAACGTAACAATGGACAAATATCTGTAGCATATTTCGAAAATTGAATTCACCGAAATTAATTCAGTTTTTTAACACGTGGGTTACCGCATATATCCTTAGGTTAAGCTAAAAGTGGGTCAAATGTAACTCAGTTCGCTCTTGCATCGAGGTACCACTTTATAAATGAAATTTATATCAAAAGAGATGTGTTTATCTTTAAAAATGCAAATGTATACGTTAGTATAATGGAAAACAAAAAAAAAATGTTTTCTTTTACTGAATATTGTTGGTTCGCGAGTTGATTAAACCGTTTGCACAGTCTCTTTCGACATTATGCTGATAAAATAATTTAGTCCTGTTTGATCCTGTATTGGTATGTAAAATGTATAAATCCCCCGCATATTTCACTAGTATTTTATAGAGTGGGGAGAATTCGGCCTTCCTCGTGTTGATCATTTGAATTCATGATGATTTAACGAGGCTCGATAACCAATTATAATATACCTCGATAACGAAACATGCATAGGTGCTGGAACCAGTTTTGCGTGTTTCGAGAAGCCGGGAAGCCGAAGTTAATGAGCAAACGTGGAGGTGCAAAATGCCGTTATCTCTTTGAACCTTCGGTCGGCATTCGGAGAGCAAATGCCTAGTTATTAAAACCGTATTAAATCATGAATTGAAATTACGATTAGCACGGGTCTTTTTCATCAAACAACGATGGCTCGCAGTTAATGCGCTGCACTGCGGATCTTTGCCACCATCGCGGCTCTATAAGAGCGGCAGATTTACGATTTACCGTAATGCGACTGCAGGGTTGTATATAATTCTAGATTAAACCGACAGCTCGACCTTGGCATAAACGGAATTCGTCCTCCGCTTCAACGGTAATAGCTGCGTATTCTGATAGTGCGCTCGTTACATTATATTGCTTATCGCAATTGCGGTACTTTTGAATATATAAAATTTATTTGAATATATAAAATATCGAGATATAAATGAGATATAAACAAGATTGGAAAAGTTACTTTTTAAAAATAATTCATTACCATTCATTATTCGTTTCCGAAAAAAAAAGTAACTACCGTTACTAGTTACTAATTCTAAAAAGTAACTCATTATCGTTATCGTTTAAAAAAAAGTTTACCGTAATGGCGTTGTTTCCCAAGCCTAGATGTAAATAACAAAATGTCTATTTAAATTACCAATAAAATAAGGAGGAACGTGTGAAAGACGCCGGGCGTGTTAAATAGAGTTAGTCAGTCGCAGTTCTCTGTGCAAGCAAAGCAAGATGGAATATGCACCGTCTAATCTAAATGCAAGTTGACATGAGTCTCGCTACTTGATAAGAGAGGTAGTAGTGGCTTAGAGATTCCTCGTGTTATCAGGGCGAGACGCTCTTCGTGTACACGATCTCGCTAGAAACTGTCCTCAAGTAACTGTGGCCGGATAATAAATCGTAGCTGAGATGATTACTAGTCATGTGATGGATTGCTAGCTTAACGTTAGCTCACTGCGCGTAATCGACCTGACAATTTAGACTTGTGCCTTTTTTAGTATCGGATGTAAAGACGTAAGAGATAACTGAAAGATTTGTCAGACTAAGAGTTTGACTTCTTTAACTTTTATAAAACAAATCTTTATACAAAATCTAAAAATATTTATGAATCAATAACACACTCTCTTTTTTAATATTTGCAAAACTTTTAGAATATCTGCAATATATTTTAGTCAGTATATGGAATAAAATTCAAATAGAGTTCTTTAAATTCTGATTTAAATGATTTTGCAACGTCAAAATTAATGCCTGGAACAATTATGCTTTCGTAAAAAGCTTTCGAACTTTCGTCAACTCTACGTATACACGTGAAATGTTTAAATGAAAAGGTATCAAAGATTGCTGACATATCATAGTTAAGAAGTCAAAAGCTGTAATTATTGCTATAGTTACAACAGTCTCGAATAAGTTTCATTCCAATGAGCACACTCTCAGTTGGCACAAAACGCCGAAATAAACTTCTCCCATTTCATAGTTTCGAGAGTAAAGAGCAAAGTCAAATACACGTGGGAACCACGATACATTTACGCGATCTTACAGTTTCATGTCCTCAGAGGCCTGATCTTTCAGACATTTCTCTCTCAAAGGGACAGAGAAGGAGTTCTCGTATCGCCGTCAAATCCTCGTGTTTCTTAGAGATCCGGGAAAAGAAAGTCTCCCGAGCGAAGAGTCACATTGATCGATTACGACGTTTTTCTCACATAGTGAAAGAAAATGCATCACACAATGACCTTTCAGCATCTAGCTTATCACAATTTTTATTATCATTTAAATTTAGATAATGTTAAGATAATATCGCTGCAGTTAAGCAAATCTATTTAGAATATAAAAATAATGTATTTATATTTTTATTTATATATCTTAAAGACAAGATTTCTTCGAATAAAATTCAATCTGACAAAAAGGTTCCTCTTTTGATTTGGAGCAATACACAAATAAAAATCAAAGTTGAAAAATATAGTGGAAATATATCTCATATTATAACGGCTGATAAAGTTTCTTGTAAAAGAAACTTTTATTTGATCCTGCGCAGGACATTTGCAAAGTAAATAAAATACAATATAATAAGAAAATTGATTTCTGACTCACCGATCCGATGCGCAACGAGCGGAGTTAATCAGCCACGAAGCTNTACTGTAACACACAAACATAAGATTTAAAAATTAAAACTGCGCTCAAAATAATCAATATTTTAAAAGTTAATTCTTATACACCCAGAGAAAAGTTTCTTTGATTCAAAGAAATTTTTTGATTGTTCCTTTTATTAGATTTTTAAAGAAACAGTTTGATTGTGCAACACAAAATTTTTTTAAATAAAAGAAATATATTTTTAAAACCAGAACAACTAACTTATTTTTTACATTTCT